>PVJC01028700.1:0-22394 GCA_004026665.1 Murina feae | reverse complement strand
TAGCTATGGCGCTTCTCAGCCCTGCGCTGAGAGACACCAGGTCTCTGTGTCCCACGGTAATTGCTGCAAGCAACACTGAGAGAAACCCGCTTTGGATTTCCTCCTGGTGCCAGTCAGTCCCCCTTCTCTGGGTGTCTGGGTCCTCAGAAACTCGCCTGGAACTGGAGTTCAGAGCCGCTGGGAACTTGTGGCTCTCTCCGTTTTGGTAAAGAACCGTGACCTCCGGCACCAGCCCTTTCCCCGAGACCCGTGCGCGTGCCTCTGTACCTCTGTACTTTGCTTTCGCCGCTCCTCTGAGTCTCAGACTCTTTTCTAGTTGTAGGATTTTCACTCAGCCAGCCTTCCTGTGGGTGCGAGTGGTGTCTGTGTGTTCTTTTCGTGGTTTTTCACGGCTGCATTTATGGTGTTTACCTTATGCCACCATCTTGCTGTCACTCTGCATCCTGTTTTTTATAAGATACTTTTAAGTAGAGTAAAAATTAATTTTTAAAGTCATAACAGATTTTAAATATAATTTGTAATGACATTCACAATATAAAAAATTTGACCTTTTCTCTGTTTAATATGTTGGTACATTTTTAATGTATTTAAATTAATGTGTAAGGAAAAGCATGATTTATACACAAGTGAAATTTAATTTTGGGATTCATGTAAATTAAAATAGGGATTTAATTTGACTTTGTACTATAAAATTAGACAAATTTCCTCTCCTTTTGTTTGATATTCATGCATTTGTGCTTTAAAAATTATTTCTTAGCATTTTTTTGTATTTTGTTTCTACGTGATAAAATAATAGTGGTTTTCAGCTGTTTGTAAGCATTTCTCTGCAAATGGAATGGTTCCTGTGTGAATTTTTTCCCCCCAAAATTGAATAAAAAAGCCAAACTGGCTGTAATTGTCACTTAATTTTCCTCTTTTAACAATGGAATTTTTGAAGTGCAAAGGGCATCTTGCAAAGCTGGATTTTGATTAGATTTGACAAGTTAACATTGAAGTAAATTTGTAGATGGAGATTAATTTTTGCCCTTCCATGACTCATATTTAAATATTGTGTCTTATGCTTTTCTTTTGGGACATCATTTAGACCACTGGTTGAACAACATTGAGCAACCCTGGCCAAGTAATTGCTTGCTTTAAAGCAATCATGGGTTTGCTGATTCAGTCTCTGTGGACTGACTTTAACTTCCTTTAATATAAAATATGTCAAGCCTATGGAAGAAATACCAAAAATAATAAAATGAATATCTTGTACCTACAACCTAGCTTTGCTGAATTTTCTTCATAGTAATATTATTACTCCATAATAATATAAATATAAATTACGTAATATAGAGTAGTACAGATACCAAGCAAAGTTCCTGTGTTACCCCTCCCTAATACTGTTTTCCTTACTCTCTCCTCAGAGATAGGCAGCGTGATGAAGTTGATGTGTATTGTTTCCCTTGCATGCATGTTTCTAGTTTTACTGCAGACACACACATACACACATACCAGTACACTGTTTCCAAAAAACAGGCCATGTTTTTCAAACTTTATAAAAAGTAAACATGCTTTTCTTACCACAAAATACATTTTTAATGCTTCTGAGATTAATATTTATGTTCATAAATGTAGTTTTACTAGATTCTAGCTATATTCATTACAAAATTCCAATTCATTCATTGTCCTGCTGATCGTCATTTAGGTTTTTCTAATGTGTGCCATTACAAATTGCTGTAATTCACACTTTACATATCTCTTTGTGGATGCATGTATGATTTTTCTCTAGTGGTTTTTAAACTTTTGAAGCACTTCCAAAATAATTTAAAAAATTTATTTACTTCCTTACATACATTTAGGTTGACAGGCAGTTAATTTATACAATTATAAAAATGTATTTACATAGTTGCAAAGAATATAATTTTTGGTATAGTGTAGAGTTATTGGAAAAGGCCCATTATATTACTTTTAAAAATTTATTGAGTAGAATTCATATTCCATGGTACTTTGGTAACCGTTTTCATTCATTTAAAAAAGATGTTTTGTCTTCTTTGTGTTGTTCTTTTTTTGGCGTAAATTCTTATTTTTATTCTAGTTCACTCGTGTAATTTCCTCCCCTGGATTATGAATTCTGTGCAGTGATCTGGATGTTATGTTTATTTGCTTTCTTCTCGCCTTTGCTTATTATTATTTCTCGTTCCTTTTTATTGATTTAATTTAGTTCTTAATTTAGTCTGGATATTTATCCTGGAATTACATATGCAGCAGTGATCTCGTAGTGATTGACTTTTTAAATTTTATTTCATAATTTAACATTTTTACCTATAGCCCTTTTCAGTGTTGCTTAGTGGTTAGAGTGTCGGCTCATGTACCAAAGGTTCAGGGGTTTGATTCCTGGTCAAGGGCAAGTACCTGGGTTGCAGGTTTGATCCCTGGCTCCTGGTCATAGTACATGCAGGAGGCAACCAACCAGTGTTTCACATCGATGTTTCTCTTTCTCCCCCCTCTTTCCCTTCTTTCTACTCTTTCTAAAAATTAATGGGCCCTAACTTGTTTGGCTCAGTGGATAGAACATCAGCCTGCACACTGAAGGGTCCCAGGTTCAATTCAGTTCAAGGGTACGTGCCAGGTTGCAGGCTTGAGCCCCAGTAAGGGGCGTGCGGGAGGCAGCCAATCAATGATTCTCTCTCATCATTGATGTTTCTATCTCTCGCTCTGTCTCCCTTCCTCTCTGAAATAAATAAAAATATTTTTTAAAAATTAACGGAAAAAATATTCTCGGGTGAGGATTAACAACAACAGGAAAATTACCTATAAATGATTGGATAAATAAATGATGAGAAGGGACAAATGTTACAGAAGAATTCTGATTCATATAAGTAGACTAGAGGCCTGATGCACGAAGATTCATGCAAGAATGGGCCTTCTTTCCTCTGGCTGCCGGCACTGCCTTTGCTCTGGCATGGAGCCGCCTTTCTGCCTTCCCAAGCTGCCCAGAGACCCAGAGTGGCTGGGGCGGTGCAAAACACCTGTCCCCACCGCTCAGCACCTGCGTATGCAAGTTAACCCACCATCTTTGTTGGGTTAATTTGCATACTCATGCCTGATTGGCTGGTGGGCATTGCGAAGGTACGGTCAGTTTGCATCTTTCTTTTTTCTTAGTGTAGAAGAAGATATTCCCCCTTCCAGGATGTGGAGCTTAATTTCTCTTCATTGCTTGAGAATAGCCTTGCTTTAGTGATTCTTTAAGAAACACCTTGCTTAGCCGGTTTGGCTCAGTGGATAGAGCGTCGGTCTGTGGACTGAAGGGTCCCAGGTTCGATTCCGGTCAAGGGCACGTACCTTGGTTGCGGGCACATCCCCAGTGGGGGTTGTGCAGGAGGCAGCTGATCAGTGTTTCTCTCTCATGGGTGTTTCTAGCTCTTTATCCCTCTCCCTTCCTCTGTTAAAAAAATCAATAAAAATTAAAAAAAAAAAAAAAAGAAACACCTTGGTTTCAGAGATATTAAATCAGAAAAAAAAGGTATTAGATCAGGTAGAATATGATCTTTTTTAAAAAATAGGCAGTACATTCAAAAGCTACAAAAGGATATATGATGGAAAGTTTTCCTTCCCTTCCCCAAGAGTAGTCAGTTGTTACCAGGTTCTTGGGTAGCCTTGCAAATATGTTAGCTGCATATACTAGTATAAGCAATTATATTTGTTGTATCCTATCCTTTTTTTAAAAAAGAAATCTAAATGGCATACTCTGATCAGTACCTGTACTTTGTTTTACCTTCTTCATCCTCACTGAATAATGTTATATTGGAGATAGTTTCATAGCACTATATTCTTTTTTTAAAAAATTGTTTGGTATTCCATTGTATGAATGTGCCTTAATTTAGATAGAAGAGTTGAATGATCTTATATACATGTCATTTCATACATTGGCTGGTCTGTCTTTAGGATTAATTCTCAGAAGTAAAATTGCTTTACCAGAGGGATATGTGTATTTTAAATGTTGTTAGGTATTGCCAAGTAACTTTCCATAGGGATTTGCCTAATTTACATTACCAGCAGCAGTATGTTATGGCTTGTCTTTAACTTTCTTTGTGTGTTTTTTTTTAACAGAAATTTCAAATTATATCAATTTTATCACTCTTTATGATTTGTGCTTTTTTGTGTTATATTTAAAATTTTTCTCCCTTATACCAATGTTGTAAAAATAACTTCTATCTTACTTACCTCCTCAATGTTTAAATTTGTTACTTTTTCACATTTTGATCTTTTATCTACCTGTAATTTATTTTTATATATAGTTTGTTGTAATGATCTAATTTGATTATTTTTATTTGCTAAGCAGTTGTCCCAGTCCCATTTGTAGAATAATATGTTTTTTGCCCTGGCCGGTGTGGCTCAGTTGATTGGAGTGTCCTCCCATACACTGAAAGATCACAGGTTCAATTCCTGGTCAGGGCACATATCCAGGTTATGGGTTCGATCTCTGGTCTGGGTGCATGCAAGAGGCAACTGATTGATGTTTCACTCTCACACTGATGTTTCTGTCTATTTGACTCTCCCTTCCTCTCTCTTTCTCTCTCTCTCGTCCTCTTCCTCTGCCTCTCTACCCTCTTTAAAATCAATAAAAGCATGTCCTTGGGTGAGGATTTTTTTAAAAAGAGAATGAATTAGAATATGTTTCCCCCCTATAGATTTGAAGTACACTGTAGCCATATAAAACATCAAATTTGTTTTAGTTGTTTTTAGCCCTTTGCTTCTCTAATTTCAATAAAAGTCCTTGTTGATATTTTGTTTAGAATATTGAGATTAGCCTGAGGAAATTTGTCATTTTGTGATATAGACATGCTTTGTATTTCCATTTATTTAGGTTTCTTTTATGTCTTCAGATGCGATTGGATGCATTCAGGGTGGTAAGGCCATAGAGTCTTTTATGTCTTTTAGTAAATTGTTGTAACTTTTTTTTCAAAATGGTCTGATATACTTTTATTGGATTTACCCTACACACATAATTTTGTTCCTGTGATTATAATCTAATTGATGGAAAGGAATGGAATTTTTATTGCTATCATTATAACATTAAGTAATACTTAGCTCATGAATCTCTGGTTGTCAGGGCAAATGGGTTGATCTCTACTGAACTTACCTATCTGGGTCTAGGCTGGAGCTTGGCTGGACTCACTTGGTGAGATAGGGTATCACAACTGTCTCATCGTCTTAGGACCAGAGACTAGCTGGGTCTTAAGACCATGGTCATGGCAGAGCTGTGAAAGCAGAATTGATTTTCTCCTATGTTGAGCTTGTCTAGGAAACTGTCCTACATTTTTGTGGTATTGAACCCTTGACTATCAATACAAAACTGGATTCTCCTGTTTTTTATGTTGATAATCATGCTGCCAATAAATTGTGACTGTTTCTTAATTTCTGATCTGCATACTCCTTGCTCCTTTTTCTTATCTATTCCCCCCCCATACTTGACTGTTTGCTCATTTGCAGACTCTTTCTTCTTCTGACTTCTAGAAATTAGAGTACTTAAAGACACACTCTCTTGTGTATCTATACCCAATCCTCTTCTTATCTACACTTTATATTCAGATGTTCTTAGTTCCATGACTGTAAACACTATGAACTAGAACTCTTGATTTTTACTCCAAGTATGTTCAGTTCTCATTCTTATCAGCATAGCGCAAAAATCAGGGTGTTTTCCTTACATATTCTTTTTTCCTTACCTCCAAACTATCATCAGATCTCAACTATTTGCCCTGACTGGTTTGGCTCAATGGATAGAGTGTCAGCCTGCGGACTCAAGGGTCCCGGGTTCGATTCCGGTCAAGGGCATGTACCTTGGTTGCAGACACATCCCCGGTGGGAGGTGTGCAGGAGACAGCTGATCGATGTTTCGCTCTCATCGATGTTTCTAACTTTCTATCCCTCTCCCTTCCTCTCTGTAAAAATCAATAAAGTATATATTTTTTAAAAAATCGTGACTATTTAACACTATAAATTATCTAAGAATCTGCTGGTATTCTCTCTCCCCCACCCCCCCACCTCCATTTGTAGGTAGGAACCAGATTATCTATGTCTTTCTATTCTTAAATAAACATTAAAAATTCTGAAAAGTTTAATAAGGTGATATACAAATAAAAGGTGTCAGATGACTAGCAGGAGTTGGAGTTAAATGTCAGTTTCCTTAAGCTTCTGTTCTTTTATCCTTACTAATTGCTTTTTCTTTCCTTTCATTACTGTATATTTATAGAGATTCTTTGAAAGGAATGTAGTTACAATGAGTTGATTGCCTACAGGATTGGTTTTGGGTTGAATGGAATCCTATTTTGTGCTGTTTTGAGTCTGATATTCAGGGGCCTAGGAAATATTTTGGTTATTGGATACACAAGATCAAAAGCATATATTATGTAGGGGAAAATGTGTGTGGGTGGCTAGGTTTGCTTTCCAGGAAGAGATGGGGAATATGGTATGAGTAAAAGCACAGTTGAGATGAGAATGGGCATAGAGTGTTTGGGGGACAGTGATGGGAACTGGCTTGTCAGGGTAAGAGGGAGGATTGATATTTTTAGTAGTCAGAATGTCACAATCAGGAATTTGAACTTCATTCCATAGTCTGTGCAGAGTCATCGTAAACACTTGACAAGGGTAGTAACATGGTGACATTGGTCCTTTAGGAATGTTGTTCTAGCTGTGGAATGCAAGCAGACTTTGTGGGCAGTTCACAGAAGCTGTGAAGGTAGCCAAAATCTTTGGCAGTAAGGCTACTATGAATTGTTTGGACTTGGAGTAGAGTGTAGCAGTGGAATTGGAGATGAAGAAATGAATGTAAGGAAGTCTTTGATGCCAGTTGTATCATAAATTGGTCATACATCTGATGAAGGAAATAAAATAGAGGAAGAAGCTAACAAACATTACACCAACATTTTAAGCCTGGGAGAATGGGGCAGTTTTATTATTTCAGGTGGGCTGTAGTTGATGGGAAATATGAGCCTGAAACATGAGTCTTGCTTTGTGTTGGAAATATAGTTGTTGTATCCTATCCTTGGGTGGTTATCAGCATATAGATGATAGATGAAGCCATGAATGCTGATCAGGATTACTTTTAGAGGGATCGTAGAGAACTGGATCCAGGCCAACTCCAAGGCAGAGCCCAGAGTTTGAGCAAAGGAATTGTCCCTTTTATTGACTTTTTCAAGGTATAGATGATTTATTTTTTTTTAAATGAGGAAATGTATTATTTTCTATTTTTAATTATTATCATGGTATAGTCAGATATCCTAAACATTAAAGTGCACAGCACTCAGTTGTAATGTATCATTTATAATAGTTATAGATTTATTATTTTAAAAATAATTTGGACAAATGCTTAGTCTGTTACATTTTAGGGCTTATTAGCATGAATAAATTTTCATGAACTTTAAAAAATTGTTGTTAATACTCACTTGAGGGTTTTTTCCTCATTGCTTTTTTAGAGAGAGTGGGAGGGAGAGAGGGAGAGCAAAACATTGATGTGAAAGAGACACATTGACTGGTTGCCTCCAGGAGGTGCCCTGACTGAGCCGGGGATCAAACTGCAACCCAGGTATGTGCCCTGACTGGGAATCAAACCTGAGACCTTCGGTGTGGGCGCTGGCGCTCTAACCACTGATTCACCGGCCAGGGGGAACTTTTTCCACTAGGTTTTGATTTCAAGGAATTAGAATTAAAATTTTCTGACTGAAGGTGAGACTTTGGAACGTGAATTGTTTTTTTAGTATTTTTGCCAAAAATTTAGCCACTTACTTAAATACCTAGAAATTCCAAGATTGTTATGATTTGTTTTTAATTTGGAGAATGTATTCGAATCATTTGATGAAATTTTAAAGACAGTAGTAATGCTGAATTCCACTAGAGAGTGGTTTCATTGGGGCCCCATTATTTGTCATTTGTGTTTTTTAAAGCCCTGTGGCTGATGTTAATGTGTACTCCTGTTGAGCACCTTGTATCAGTAGTTTGTATAGGGGCTTTGTTACTATATTTTATTTCTTATATAGTTAACTTCTTTGCTTTAAGCTGTGACAGCAAAGGCCAGACAATACCAGCCATTTTATTTTTCCAGCCATCACAGTGAGACCATTTAAAATCCTATGTGAGCCCTGACTGGTTTGGCTTAGTGGATAGAGCATCGGCCTGCGGACTGAAGGGTCCCGGGTTCAATTCCGGTCAAAGGCATGTACCTTGGTTGTGGGCACATCCCCGGTGGGGAGTGTGCAGGAGGCAGCTGATCGATGTTTCTAGCTCTCTATCTCTCTCCCTTCCTCTCTATAAAAAATCAATAAAATATTAAAAAAAAAAATCCTATGTGAATTTAAATTATTTAAAAAAAAATTCAGTAGCAGGTTAGTCTAGGCCCAGAGCATCAGAGGATTGGTTAAACAAAATATGGTATGTCCACACAGGAGTACTGTAAATGGAGTAGCTATAAAAAGGAACAAGGACTATATACATATGCTGTGCAGTCATCTCGAGAATATGTTGTTGAATGAAAAATCAAGGAGCAGAACAGTGATATTGTATGCTACCATATTTCAAAGAAAGAGTGTCTACAGATATGTACACAAATACTGTTGTATATATGCATAGACCCCAAAACTAATAGTTTCTCTAAGGAAAGGAATGGAGTGGAAGAAGCAGGGATGGCAACTAGACTTCTTAATATACTTTGTTTTGTAGATTAGTTTTTTAGATTAAATATATTTTTATTATTTTCAGAGAGGAAGGGAGAGGGAGAGAGAGATAGAAATGTCAATGATGAGAGAGAATCACTGATTGACTGCTTCCTGCACACCCCCTACTGGGGATTGAGCCTTAACCCAGGCATGTGTCTTTGACTGGACCTTTCAGTCTGCACACTGATGTTTCACCCACTGAACCAAACCAGTTAGGGCTGGATTGGGTTTTAGAATCATGCAAACGCTTTATCATATTATGAAACAAAAATAAATTAAAATGAGAGAAAAGTGCAGTGTCTGAATATCAAAAGCAAAATGAAACAAGTGCACCTAAATGATCGAGCTTGAGGTTAAAGCACAGATAGAGTATTTCAGGTGACTTTGAAACATGGTGATGTGACTACCCATTTCTAGTGGGATATATCACTCAGGGCAAAGAATTGCAAAAAAGACACCATATGCTCTTTAGCAATCATACAGTTGTTAGTAATATTGGTGTTATTATTCTGGAGGTGTGTAAGGTAAAGCAAGTGGATAATTATATTAGACTAGTGGTCCGATGCATGGATTCATTCACATTGAAAAGAAATTAATTAGAAGAAAGATTCGAGTGGTAATTACCTTACTGCAAAAAATTAAATGTCAAAATAGTACCGTATTTTCTGGTGTATAAGACGACTTTTTAACCCAGGAAAATCTTCTCAAAAGTCGGGGGTCATCTTATATGCCAGGTGTCGTCTTATAGGGCGGCTGCTGAAACTTCAGAACCGGACTGGAAAATCTGCGATCATTGCATACAGTGGGGGAGCTCAAAAACGGCCGCACTCCATTCATTTCAATGGAGCCGGACTGAGACCGCAAGTGTCTCTGGTCGACTCCTTTTTGTGCTGCATACGGTCTCTGTCCGGACTTTTTAACCCAGGAAAATCTTCTCAAAAGTTGGGGGTCGTCTTATACTCCCAGTCGTCTTATACGCCGGAAAATATGGTGTATATATAATGTATTATAAAATTAAAATACACGTGTGATTGGCGCCAGTGAGAGCTTTATTGTATCATGCATGTAAGAGTCAGTGTTTATTTTTAAATTGACAGTGTGTATCATATGTACCGGTTGGTCGGTTGGATGATTGGACAGACATATGGTTGGTCACTTAGCCTTTTATATATATACTTTTGAGGCCTGGTGCACAAAAATTTGTGCACTTGGGGGAGGGGGGGTTCCTCAGCCCAGCCTGTGCCCTCTCGCAGTCTGGGATCCCTCAGGGGATTCCCACCTGCTGGCTTAGGCCCGCTCCCTGGGGGGTCAGACCTAAGCTGCCAGTCAGACATCCCTCTGGCAGCCCAGGACCCTCGGGGGATGTCCACTTGCCAGCAAGGAGCAGGCCTAAGCTGCAGTCGGACATCCTGAGTGCTGCTGAGGAGGCAGGAGAGGCTCCCACCACCACCGCTGTACTGGCAGCTGTCAGCCCCGCTTGTGGCTGAGCAGAACTCCCCCTGTGGGAGTGCACTGACCATCAGGGGCAGCTCCTGCATTGAATGTCTGCCACCTGGTGGTCAGTGTGTGTTATAGTGACCAGTCATTCCCAGTGGTTCTGGGTCAATTTGCATATTACCCTTTTATTATCTAAACTAAAAGCGGAATAGTAAAATTAACCGTCCCTTCGGGACGCCTACAGCCAATCAGAGTGGCTGTATGCAAATTAGCACAGCCAAGATGGCGGAGGCCCACCACAAACTGGTCCTGCCTGAGGAGCAGGGTGGGAGGAGAAAGCAGGCCTCCATGCTGCGGCCTGGAAATAGACAAATCGAGGAGGGTATGCACAGGCAGAAACTTAGCCTCGGTGACCTGAGGTCGGTTCCAGGCCATGGTGGTAGCTGCAGGTTCGGGGAGTAGGCTGGCTGACCAGCCCCCGCCCCTGCAGCTGAGGCCTGGGAAGAGACCAGAAGTACTTAGCGCCCTGCATGCCCGGCTCCTGGGTCTGATCAGCCCAGGCGCCAGTACTAAAAACGGCCATCAGGCACCCAGAGGGGCATGTCCCATCCACAGGGCGCTAAGTCTGGGCTGGGGTGGGCACTTAGCGCCCTGCATGCCCGGCTCCTGGGTCTGATCAGCCCGGGCGCCGGTACTAAAAAACGGCCATCTGGTGCCCAGAGGGGTGTGTCCCGTCCACAGGGCGCTAAGTTGGGGCTGGGGCAGGCACTTAGCGCCCTGCATGCCTGGCTCCTGGGTCTGATCAAACCGGGCGGGCGGCTGGTGCTAAAAGCGCCTTCTGGCGCCCAGAGAGGCGTGTCCCATCGGCCAGCACAGGGCGCTAAGCAAGCGATGGGAGAGAAAGCAATGGGGACCCTCAGGCAGCACCCAGCAGGGCCTGCTTGGAGGTCACCGCGCAGATAAGTGGGGGCTGCAGGTAGCACACAGCAGGGCCTGCTGGGTGATGGGAGAACAGGGAAGCAGGGTGACCAGAGAGCCGGCAATCCGACTGCAGGCATAAGACAAGCTACTGGGGAAATTTCTGTTTCTGTCTGTGGTAGAATAGTTTGTTTTTTGTTTTTTTTAATATTTATTGTTCATATTATTACACCTAACCCAGCAAGGGCTGCTGCACTGCCATGGGGGAGCAAGGAATCTCTGGGAGGTCACTGTGGTGACCCCCTAGCAGACAAGCATGCTGCAGGCAACACACAGCAGGGTCTGCTGGGCAGTGGTGGCCACCACGGGGGAGCAGGCAAGGGGGCCACTAGAAAACAGGCATTAGGACCAGCAGGCAGCACACAGCAGGGCCTGCTGAGCTGTGGCTGTGGCGAAGGGGGAGCAAATCAGGACCCACAGACAGCGCCAGCAGGGCACCCTGCTGGGTGGTGGCAGTGGCAATTGGGGAGCAGGCAAGCAGGGCGACCATGGAGCAAGCAATGGGGACCTACAGGCAGCATCCAGCACGGACTGCTGAGTGGTGACTGCATCCACCAGAGAGCAGGCAAGTGGGGTGACCAGGGAGCAGGCAATCGACCTGCAGGCAGCACCCAGCAGGGCCTTCTTGCCCATCCCCATTGTGTGGAGCAGACAGGCCCGGCAGAGAGCAGAGAATCACATGAAGTAGACCAAAGGCATCAGTAGCACATCTCCTAAGGGCTCCCCAACTGGGGAGGGTGCAGGTTGGGCTGAGGGAACTCCCCACCTGCCCTCCCCCTCCCCCACCTACCCGTGCACGAATTTCGTGCACCGGGCCCCTAGTGTAGGATATAAATATAAATAAATATAAATATATGTATTTATTATATATGGTTTAGGCCCTAGATTTTGGTGTGATAAAGAGATATAATCACAGAAGTTGAGTAAGAATTCTGGGCTCTTAACTTTGAGTTGAAAATGTGTGAACTCGAGATATATTTTCTTTTTCAAAAGTGCGTTTCCTAGTTCTCTCTACTGAAAAAATTCTAGAAACCAATCTAGGTAGCATTAAGCACTTTTAGTGCCTGATTCTGTTCTCTAAATAATAATTCCCAATAATGTTTCATATCATAAGACAAGCTACTGGGGAAATTTCTGTTTCTGTTGGTGGTAGAATAGCTTTTTTTTTTTTTTAAATATTTATTGTTCATATTATTACAGTTGTTACTCTTTTTTCCCCCATAGCTCCCCTTCTCCTAGTTTCCACCCCACTCTCTGCCCTTACCCCTCCCCCTCACTGTCCTCATCCATAGGTGTACGATTTTTGTCCAGTCTCTTTCCACACCCCCAACACTCCTTTCCCCCTGAGAATTGTCAGTTCACTCCCTTTCTATGCCCCTGATTCTATTCTATTCACCAGTTTATTCTGTTCATCATATTTTTTATTCACTTGGTTTTTAGGTTCACTTGTTGATAGATACATATTTGTTGTTCATAATTTTTATCTTTACTTTTTCTTCTTCCCCTTCTCAAAGGACACCTTTCAGCGTTTCATATAATACTGGTTTGGTGGTGATGAATTCCTTTAGCTTTTTCTTATCTGTGAAGCTCTTTATCTGACCTTCAATTCTGAATGGCAGCTTTGCTGGTTAAAGTAATCTTGGTTGTAGGTTCTTGCTCTTCATCACTTTGAATATTTCTTGCTACTCCCTTCCAGCCTGCAAAGTTTCTGTTGAAAAATCAGCTGACATTTGTATGGGTGATCCCTTGTAGGTAACTGACTGCTTTTCTCTTCAAGCCTACAAAGCAGTGCACCAAAAGTGTCCACCTCAGGTAATTAGGGAGGCTGAGCCACTTGGCCCTATAGGGCACCTAACACAGAAAGCCACTCTATCAACGCAGAGTTGATACCTACCCACCCTTGTAGGTAACTGGCTGCTTTTAAAATTCTCTCTTTGTCTTTTGCCCTTGGCATTTAAATTATGATGTGTCTTGGTGTGGTCTTCCTTGGATTTCTTTTGTTTGGGATTCTCTGTGCTTCCTGGACTTGTAAGTCTATTTCTTTCACCAGGTAGGGGAAGTTTTCTGTCATTATTTCTTCAAATAGGTTTTCTATATCTTGCTCTCTCTTTTCTTCTGGCACCCCTATAATTCTGATGTTGGTACGCTTGAAATTGTCCCAGAGGCTCCTTACACTATCTTCATATTTTTGGATTCTTTTTTCTTTTTTCTTTTCCAGTTGGGTGTTTTTTGCTTTTTCGTATTTCAAATCTTTGACTTGATTCTTGCGATCCTCTAGTCTGCTGTTGGATCTCTGTATATTATTCTTTATTTCAGTCAGTGTATGCTTAATTTCTAGATGGTCCTTTTTCATATCCTTGAGGGTCTCACTAAATTTATTGGCGGTCTCTAGAAAAGTCTTGAAAAACCTTATAACCATTGTTTTGAACTCTATATCCAGTTGTTTACTTTCCTCCATATCTGTCATTTGTGACCTGTTTTTTTGTCTCCACATTTTGGCTGCTTCCCTGTGTTGATAGAGTGGCTTTCTGTTCTAGGTGTCCTGTAAGGCCAAGTGGCTCAGCCTCCCCAATTACCTGCTGGACACTCTTGGTGCACTGCTTTGTAGGCTTTGTGCACAGTCTTGTTGTAGCTAAGCCTTGATTGTTGTTGGTATCACTGAAAGGAATTGACCTCCAGGCCACTTGGCTATGAGAATCAGCTGTGTCTATGGTGGGAGAACTTCTGTGCAGGAGACACCCTTATGGGGCAAGACTTGCTTCAGTGGGGCTTTGGTGCTCACTGAGTCTGCCCCTTGAGTGTGTCCCTTATGGATCTGAGGAGTTGTAATCTGGGTGGTCCTGCTCTGACCACTGGGTACACTGGCTCTTGGATCTCTAAGGAGATGCTATTTTAGCTTCTTCCTGAGGCTACCCAGCCTTTTATATGCAAAAGCCTCTGCATGCAGCTTGGGTGGGGCGGGGTCTCAGGGAATCAACAGGGTGGAGCAAACAGCTATGGCTGATTCTCAGCCCTGCGCTAAGAGGCACCGGGTCTCAGGGTCCCTCGGCACCGCTGAGAGAAAGCCGCTCTGGAGTTCCTCCTGGTCTCCCCATGTGAGTCTGGATCCCCAGAAAGTCGCCCGGAACTGGAATTCAGAGCCTTCGGGAGCTTGTGACTCCCTCCGGATTGAAAAAGACAACTGTGTCCTCAGTTGCCAGCCCTTTCCACGAGCTCTTTCCATGCACATCCGTACCTTTGCACTTTACTTCCGCACCTCCTCTGAGTCTCAGTTTCTCTCTAGTTGTAGAATTTCCACTCAGCCAGCCTTCCTGTGGGTCTGGGTGGTGTCCGTTTTTTTCTTTTCATTGTGGTTTTGAAATGATTGTGCGAGGCAGCAATTTCAAGTGTTTACCTGTGCCGCCATCTTGGTTCCTCCACCCCCCCCCCTTTTTTTTTAAAGCCAACGCTTTAACTGAAAGTAGCTAGAAAGACTGGGAAGTTTTTTATTTTAATATTTAAATCTGTTTGAAGGCTTTGGCCAATGAGCAAGGCAGTCAGCAAGGACTCGAGAGACCAAAATTTTGGCAAGAAGGGAAGCTCAGAGTGGTAAGATCAACTTTTGGTACAGCTTTTTCATGGAGTGATTGGCTGGTTTGAAATGTGCAGCTAGGAGGTTGAACAAAACATTGTGGCAGAGAGTCTGAGATTCTGAGCAGAATTTCTGGTAATCATGTAGACTTGAGGGACAAAATTGGAAGTCAGGACCTGCAAAGGAAAAGGGGCACTGGAAAACACCCCAGGATTTCAATTGAGAACCCTGAAGGCTAGGCTATACATTATGCTTAAGGCTGAACTAAAAATAGGTCAGCTTTCACAAAGGCTAAAGCCTAGCTTCCAAATCACCATTAGTAATCCTTGATTGGATTGAGATAATTGATTGCATGCTAGAAGCAAACATAAATCTTCTCTGGAGGAAGACACTATCAATCATTAGTTCAAGTTATTTGTACAGTTTTTATGTATTCACTGATAATATATTACATATATAATTTTACTGTATATATTTATAACACATCTAATCTAATAAAAGCATAATATTAAAATTAACCGTCTCTTCAGGATGCCTAAGCCACACCCACCAGCATATCAGCGACTGTATGCAAATTAGCCCAGCCAAGATGGTGGAGGCCCACCGCACACCGGGGTCCAGCAGGCAGACCGGCAGGAGGAGCAGGGCAGGAGGAGCGAGCAGGTCCCGAGTCTGCAGACTGGAAATAGACTGATCGCGGGGGCATGCACATGCGAAGCCTCTGCGAGTGCATGCCCCTGCGGTCGGCAGCCCCAGGGCTGGGAGCTGGCCAGGCAAGCCCCTGCCCCTGTGGCTGGGGCCTGGAAATAGACGGATCAGGGGCAAGCACACGCGGAGGCTTAGCCCACAGCCGGTCTATTCCCAGGCCCCAGCCGCAGGGCTGAGAGCTGGCCATCCAGGTCCCAGTGAGGGCCTCCGATCGGTTCCAGGCAGGGGTCTCCTGTAAGAGGCCCCTGTCTCCCTTCAGAGCTGGGGTGAACCCCCAGGAGCCAGGAGACAGAGAGTTGGGCAGGGGGCAGATGGAGGGAGCATCAGCCAGAGAGCGTTTGGGGGGAAGTAACCAGGTGGGGGAGGAGTGGAACAGGATGGAGGGAAGAACTTTATAAAAGAGTCAGTGGACAGCAGTGTTAAAGAAAGAGGATGTATGTATGAGTGAACTGTAGGGCCTATAATGAAGACCAAGTATAGTTGTGTATGGGGACAGATTTTAAAAGAAGTCAGAAAAGAAAAAAAGATAAGTGATAGTGGATAATTAGGCAAGTAGATAGATAGGTATTAAAACAGTAGAAGTAAGTAGAGAAGAATGTATGGCAAAGGTAGGATGAGAGAAAAAGAGGGAGGGAAGAAAATTTATAAAGGGGGAGTTGGTAGAGCTTAAAAGGAGAATGGGAAGAAGGAAGGAATGGGGGAGGGAGCAAAGCAGGTCAAAGGGAGGAAGTGAAGAAAAAAATTTTAAGGTGGGAAGGAAGGAAAAGGGGAGGGTGGGCAGGGGTAAAGATAAAGGAAAGATGGAATGTGGGAAGGGAAGGAGGGTAGTAGAAAAATGGGAAGAATGATGATGGAACAGAAGTAGGAAATGAGGAAAGAAAAGTTTATAAATGATGAGTCAGTAGGAAAAGTGTTACATAAAGGAGAAAAATTGTGTGAGAGGAAGAAGCCAATAAGGAAGTCAAATACAATTGTGCGTGAAGGGGATAAGATTAAAAAAGAAAGCTAATAGGGGAGACCAGGCCGGCAGGAGAGGGCAGTTAAGAGATTGGGCAGGCAGGCAGGCAGAGTGGTTAGGGCAGGCAGGCAGGTTAGCGGTTAAGAACCAGAGGTCCTGGGTTGTGAGAGTCCCCAAGAACTCCATATTGGAGAGGGTGCAGGTTGGGCTGAGGGATCACCCCCCGTGCACGAATTTCGTGTACCGGGCCTTTAGTAATAAAGGTTTATAAAACTTAGTTTGCATTCAATAAAATAACGAGATATATAAAAATAAAAGAATTGATTGAAAAGAGAGAAAACAGATAATCAAAATAGATTCATAGGGAGACTTCTACAATCAAACTCACTATATGGGTTCAATAGTAGAGGATAACAGAGGATAGAATCAGTAAATTTGAGAACAGAACAATAGAATTTACCCAATGTAAACAACAGAGAAAAAGCAATAAAAAAATAATATCTGAGGCCCGGCCAGTATTGCTCAGTGGTCGAGCATCAACCTATGAACCAGGAGGTTCAATTCTATTTTAGAACAAAAGTTCTAAAATTTGTATAATTGCAGTCCCAGAAGGAAAGGAGAAATTCAGTATTTCAAAGAAACTGTGCCTGAAATTTTACCAAACTGCCAAAATAACAAACCTGTAGATAAAGATACAAGGTGTATATATATATATATGTGTGTGTGTGTGTGTGTGTGTGTGTGTGTGTGTGTGTGTGTATAAATTCATTGCAATCCTATATACAAGCAATGAAGAAGTGGAATCTGAAATTCAAAACACAATACCATTTACATTAGCACCCCCCCCCCAAATGAAATATGTAGATATAGGTCTAACAAAATATGAACAAGATCTATATGAGGAAAACTAAAACCGGTTTGCCTTAGTGGATAGAGAGAGCGTTGGCCTGCGGACTGAAGGGTCCCGGGTTTGATTCCCATCAGTGCACATGCCCAGGTTGTGGGCTGGATCCCCAGTGGGGGGCATGCAGGAGGTAGCCAATCAATGATTCTCTCTCATCATTGGTGTTTCTGTCTCTCTCTCCCTCTCCCTTCCTCTTTGAAATCAATGCAAATATAGTTGAAAATAGTAACAAAACTGATGAACAAGATCAAAGAACTGAATAAATGGAGATTCGCTGTTCATGGATAGGAAAACCTAGTATTGTCAAGATGTTGTTTCTTCCCAACTTAATCTATAAATTGAACATAATCCCAACAACTTGTTTTGTGGATATTGATAAATTGATTCTAAAGGTTATATGGAAAGGCAAAATAAAAAACCAGAATAGGAAACAATATTGAAGGTGAAGAACAAAGTTGGAGGACTGACACGACTTCAACACTTACTATAGAGCTATAGTAATCAGGACCCTATGATACTAGTGAAATAATCAACAAATAGATCAGTGGAACAAAACAGAGCCCAGAAACCAAAGGCAAAGAAAGAGTCTTGAAAGCATCCAGAGAGAAATGGTGCATTACCTATAGGGAATCCCAATTCAAATAACAAATGCCTTATCTGAAACCAAGGGACCAGAGGAAGTGGCACAATATTTTTTATACGCTGAAATAAAAGAATTATCAATTGTTAATTCTGTATCCAGCAAAACTGTCCTCAGATATTAAAAGGAAATAAAAAAATTCTCAGATGATAGAAAACTAAAAATTTGTTCCTAGTAGATCTACCCTTAAAGAATGGTTAATGGAATTTCTTTAAACAGATAAATGATGAAGCATCTTGGAGCATCAGAAAAGAAAGAATAATGGAGAGAACAGATATATCGATACATAAAATAATGGAATCTTTTTCCTCCTGAGTTTTAGCAATCAGATTATGATGATTGAATAAAAAATATAAAATCATCTAATACTAAATATGATATTTAAAATAGTGAAGATAGCCTTGGTCTGGTACCTCAGTTGGTTAGAGCATCCCAATAGGGCAAGGTTGTAGATTCAGTCCCCGTCAGGGCACATATAAGAATCAACCAATCAATCTATACTAATAAAAGAGAAACATGCTACTTAATCATCACTCAGCTATACCCACAAGCCACGCCCACAAGCCAATCAGGAGCAAGTATGCAAATTAAACCAACTAAGAAGGTGGTGGCCACGGAACTGGAGCAAGCAGGAGGTTTGGGTTGCTCCCTGCAATGGAGGAAGCCAAGCTTCCCGCCTGCCCTGGCCTGCCCTGGGCCCCGCGCAAGGCTACAAAGTTTCAATTATAGAAGATAAATAAATGCCAGTTACCTGCTTCCAGCTGGCCATGGCCTCCACTCAAGGAGGGGCTGGGAGCCTGGGTTTCCAAAGGGTACACAGGCTTCCAGCTAGACCTGGGCTTTACTCAAGGCTACAAAGTTTCAATTGGGTCAATGGGGAGTGTGACCAGCCTAAAAACGGCAATCAGCCCCTCACCCAGACTGGCCAGGCACCCCAGCAGGACCCTTCCCATCCTGAAGGGGCTGTGGGCAGCCTGAAAATGGCCCTCAGCCTGTCACCTAGACTGGCCATACCCCTATGGGGTAAGGGTCCCCAATGAGGGGCTTGACCAGCCTGCAAACAGCCATCAGCCCCCTCACTCAGTCTGGCCAGGCATGCCAGCAGGTGGACATTCCCCCTCGAGGTATACCAGACTGCAAGAGGGCACAGGCTGGGCTGAGGGACCCCCTTTCCCCCCCGAGTGCACAAATTTTTGTTCACCGGGCCCCTAGTGTAATAATAATTACCTTAAATCTAAATGTAGAGTGGATAAAAAAAATATGACCCAACTATTTGCAGCTTATAGGAAAGTCATTTCAGATTCCACAATGTAGGTAGGTAGAAAGCAAAAGAATGGAAAAACTGTACCATGCAAACATTTTTTTTAAAAAAGGGTAGGAATTGGCTAAATTAGAATTTGATAAATTGGACTTTAGAGAAAATAACCAGTTACAAAGAGAGATATTGCTAAATATAAAATTGACATTGAATATTGCCAGGGGTTATGGATGGGGAGTGCTTGGGGGAAATGTGGCGGAGAGGTCTGAGTGGTTATAAAGGGGCAATATGAGAAATCTTTGTCGTGTTGAAACTGTTTAGTATATTAACTGTGGTGGTGGATACATAAATCAAGTTGTATAAACTTAGACACACACACATACACACACACATGAGAATAAATAGAATTGTGAAATTTGATTAAGATTGATTCATTAGTGTCAGTATTCTGGTTGTGATATAATTTTGAAAATGTTACCATTTAGGGAAACTAGTCAATGTGTACAAGGAATCAGTCTGTATACTTTCTTATAACTACATGTGAATCTGTTATCTCAACTAAAATTTAAGTTATTAAAAAAGGGTCAGGGAGATTAAGAAGACATGACAAATCAATGCAGTGTAATTCTGGTTTGGATCTTGGAACAGAAAAAGGACATTAGTGAAGACACATGCACACAGGAGAGTCAGCAATTAGAATGATTAGAAACAGACTGAAGTAAATGAGTAATACCTTTAAGAATTTAAATAAGATTATTTTCAGCAGAGAATTAGAAAATTTAAAAAAGAATTAATGGAAATTGAAAAAACGATAACCGATTTTGAGAACTTTAGACACAGATGAAGAGAGAATCAGTGAATTGTAAGATATGTTGGAAAAAAATACCTGGACAGAGCACAGAGAGAAAGAGTTCAAAATGTCATTTGCATTCTCTCTTTGCCTCCTCCTCTATAGTTTTTTTTACTCTAACCATTTGAGAATAAGCAATATCTAATCTAATAAAAGAGTAATATGCAAATTAACCATCACTCCGAGACACCTAAGCTATGCCCACCAACCAAGCCATGCCCACCAGCCAATCAGAGCAACTGTATGCAAATTAACCCAGCCAAGATGGTGGCCAGCAGACACAGAGCTAGAGCAAACAGGAGGCTTCTGTTTGGAGGAAACTGTCTGCCTCAGCTGGCTGGGCCTCTGCTCAAGGCAACAGTGTTTCAATTATAGAAGTCACGGAGCTGAAACAAACAGGAGTCTTCATTGCCTGCCTAGGCCTTGGCTCATGGCAATAAAGTTTCAGTTATAGAAGATAAATAAACCTCAGAAACCTGATTCCAGCCAGCCTTGCTGGGACATTGGGTCAATGGGAGCTGTGGACAGCCTGAAAACGGCCCTCAACCCCTCACCCAGGCTGGCCAGGTACCCCAGTAGGGACCTGAGCCCTGAAGGGACTGTGGGCAGCCTGCAAACAGCCATCAGCCCCTCACCCAGGCTGGCCAGGCATGCCAGCAGGTGGACATCCCCCAAGGGGTCCCAGACTGCAAGAGGGCACAGGCCGGGCTGAGGCACCCCCCCCCCGCCCAAGTGCACAAATTTTTGTGCACCAGGCCCCTAGTATGTATGTATGTGTCTATGTGTATATATGTGTGTATGTATATATATCATGACTCTTGGCTCTTTAAAATACTTTAGCATGTGCTTTCTAAGAATAGTCATAGTTTTAAGAGACTTAAGTCTTAGGGACAATTTTCTTCAGTAAATCTAATAAAATAGTAATATGCAAATTGACTGTTACCCGAGACACCTAAGCCACGCCCACCAGCCAATCAGAGCGGCTGTATGCAAATTAGCCCAGCCAAGATGGAGGCTGGCAGGGCGGCTCCACACTGGGAACCTCCGCGGCCGGCATAGCTGTGTCAGGTGTGTCAGCTTAGTGGGGGGGGGTCCGGCCTGGGGCCTCCTCGGGGCATCCAGGAGCGCCTGTCCCGGGTCCACTGCCTGGCTCCGCCCCCTGGGGGCCTCCCTGGGGCATGCAGGAGTGCGGGGGCCTCTGTGGGGTGTGCAGGAGCAGCCATCCTGGGTCTGCTGCCTGGCTTTGCCCCCTGGGGGCCTCCTTGGGGTGTCCAGGAGTGCCCGTACTGGGTCCGCTGCCTGGCTCTGCCCTGGGGGGCTCTGTGGGGTGTCCAGGAACGCCTGTCCTGGGTCTGCTGCGTGGCTCTGCCCCGGGGGCCTCCTCGGGGGCGTGTGGGAGCACCCGTCCAGGGTCTGCTGCCTTCATCCACCCCCCAGGGGCCTCCACAGGGCGTGTGGAAGCGTCTGCTGCACAGTGCAGAGAATCCGAAGCCAGTCTGCTGCCCGGCTCCACCCCGGGTGCGTTTGCTCAGCAGCAGGGCCCCACTGAGGGATCCTGCACCAGCGTCCGCCCCTGGCTTGCCACCCAGCTCTGCGCCAGGTGTGTCCCCTCAGCAGTGGGGGCCCACCAGGCATGTGCAATCATGGGCCCTCCGGTGGGAAATGTCCAGGCCTGCACTCACCAGCCCTCCCACCCCCAGTGCACGAACCCTGAAGGGGCTGTGAGCAGCCTGAAAATGACCCTCAGCCCCTCACCAGGCTGGCCAGGCATGCCAGCAGGTGGACATCCCCCCTCCCTGAGGTGTCCCAGACTGCAAGAGGGCACAGGCCGGGCTGAGGGACGTCCACCCCCCAAGTGCACAAATTTTTGTGCACCGGGCCCCTAGTTTAACAATGATATAGGTATCCCCCACTTTTCAAAAGTTCATGTTTTGCCATTTCACTTTTACAAAAGACTTACATTTATACCTGTTTTTGCTAACGAAAAGAAATCCAAAGAGGATTTTTGTTTTTATGAAAAAAGGTGAAAAGTGAAAGCAGCGTTCAGAATTTATCAGTGAGCTATTATAGAGGATTGATAAAGATAATATTTAGAAAAGAATATCAATAAGCTGATGGAGAGATTGATAAAGAAAAAATTACTGATATCAATGACAAAGGCGGGGCATCAGTATAGATTCTGCAGACATAGGAAAAATCACAGGAAGATATGTTTATTCTAGTAATTATAATAATAGACAAGATGGAATTTGAGCATCAAACTAGGTTAATGGATTGTTATCATAAAAGGCATAATTTGCCCAGCCGGTGTGACTCAGTCGTTGAGCGTTGACCCATGAATCAGGAGGTCAAGTTCAATTTTTGGTCAGAGCACATGTCTGAGTTGCTGGCTGGATTCCC
>PVJC01028699.1:0-22364 GCA_004026665.1 Murina feae | reverse complement strand
TTGGAGCAGGCACCCCCTCTATGTTGATCTCT
Source organism: Murina feae (assembly GCA_004026665.1). Classification (NCBI taxonomy): domain Eukaryota; kingdom Metazoa; phylum Chordata; class Mammalia; order Chiroptera; family Vespertilionidae; genus Murina; species Murina feae. The sequence goes on along the minus strand of PVJC01028699.1, from coordinate 22,332 downwards.
CAGACTCTTGCCCTCCCCTGAATGTTGTTCTCTTTTTTGAGCTGTGGCCAGGGCTGGGTGCTGCCTGCCTCCCAAGCTTGCCTACTGCCCATCTTCCTCCAGCCACCAGAAAGCAGGGAAAACCCCGCCTCGTGGTCAGGCCAGCCTTTTCCTGCGCCCTGATCCCCTGAAGGGACCTGGGAAGCCGCCAAGCAGGCCGCCAACTCTTTCCCACTCACCCGTCCCCTGCTGCCTTCCTTTCCCACTTCCCAGTGCCGCCCAGGGGTCTGGGGAGCTGCCAAGCAGGACCCCGGCCCCTGCAGCCTTGCTTTCCCGCTCCCCGGTGCCCCGCAATGGGCCTGGGAAGCCCACCAAGCAGGCCACTGACCCCCCCGCTGCCTCTTTCCCACTCCCCGGCCCGCCACCTTGCTTTCCCACTTCCTGGTGCCCTGTAAGGGGCCTGGGAAGCCCACCAAGCAGGCCACTGACCCCTGCTGCCTCTTTCCCACTCCCCGATGCCCCACAAAGGGCCTGGACAGCTGCCAAGCAGGCCGCCGACCCCCTGCCACCTCTTACCCGCTCCCTGGCCTGCCACCTTGCTTTCCCACTTCCTGGTGCCCTGGTGCCACTTCCAACTGCCAGCATAGGCAGGCAGTTGCAACAGAACCCTTTGGTTTGCTCTAGTTCCGTGGCTGTTGGCCTCCATCTTGGCTGGATTAATTTGCATACAGCCGCTCTCATTGGTTGGTGGTAACGGTCACATTTGCATGTTTCTCTTTTATTATAGAAGATATATATATATACATATATATACCTACACACACACACATTACATTACACACATACATATATATATATATATATATTAGAGGCCCATTGCCCAAAGAGATTTGTGCAATAGGCCTTCCTTCCCCTGGCTGCTGCCACTGGTTTTCCTCTGGCACCCGGGACCCAGGACTTTGGTCCGGCCACAGAGGAGAGGCCAAGCCTCTTCAGACTTCAGTCTTCACTCAGGCCAGAGCCTTCAATCTTCTCTCTGTGCCTGCATATGCAAATTAACCACCATCTTTGTTGGGTTAATTTGCATAGTTGCTCAGATTAGCTGGTGGGCATAGCAGAGTGAAACCAACTTGCATGTTTCTCTTTTATTAGTGTAGATGTTCTTGTTATGAATTCGAAATTCACATTGTTATAAAATATATTACCTTTAATTTTTAAAGTTGCAGATAACATTAAAATTCTGAATAAATTTTTAATATTTTAGATCATTCCTAAGTATAGTATAAATTAGGAAGGATAAAATTAAAAGATTGAACATTCTACACAATTCTTATTCACAAATCTTTTTACTAACAAACAAGTAGCTTCATGGGGAGAGATATTTCTGGCTTATTAGTAAAATCAAAATTCTTAAAATATCAGTTGCCTGGGTAACTGGTCATCAGCCTTATATTTACAATAACCACAGAAATTACACAAAATGTCATATGCCAGTAGACTAAAGTTGGACAAGAATTTTAATCAATATCAAACTAATATAAGTTTAGTGACAAAATATGTACAAATAGATTTAATATTGCCATTGACATACCATACTGATGGACACAAAAGATGAATACAGGCAGTCAAACCAAGGTAATTTGAGTCAACCATTTAAGTTAATGGCAATATTGCAACTTGAAGAACACGAATTAATCCCACTTAATCTCCACTATATGCAGCTACCCCTTTTCTTTTCTCTAAAACTTTGGAGAGCATCTCCTCAGAATTATCAAAAAATGTCAAAGATCTAATAACTGTCGGAAAGAAGATATACAAAGATGTGACCTCTTCCCTAACTTCACACCTATAAGATATAAGAAACCAGAAGACATCAAAATGAGAAACTGCAGTTATCTTTTCAAGGTATTTAACTCTTCTTAAATTAAAAATAAAAATAAAATTACAAGAAAAAGCCAAAACAATCTATAGAATATACAATTTACACCTGCTCTACTAAAAAACTTGTTTTTCTGTGTCTAAAGTATTGATCTCAAATCATTTTTTTTTCAAACTTTTCAACTAAATTTTTCTAAGGGTTTGTTCAAATTTGGTTTTTTAGTTTTCCATACTATTTTAATTAAAACTTTTCAAATATTAATTATTCCAACACACTTGATACCATAGCAAAAGTCTCTTTAGTTCTGATGTCACTTTATTAACTACTAGGGGCCCGGTGCACAAAAATTTGTGCACTTGGGGGGTGGGGGTCCCTCAGCCCGGCCTGTGCCTTCTTGCAGTCTGGGACACCTCGGGGGAGATGTCCACTTGCTGGCATGCCTGGCCAGCCTGGGTGAGGGGCTGGGGGCTATTTTCAGGCTGCCTACAGCCCTTTCAGGTTTTGTGCACTAGGGGGTGGGAGGGCTGGTGAGTGCAGGCCTAGATGTTTCCCACCGGAGGGCCCACGATCACACACACCTGGTGGGTCCCCACCACTGAGGGGACACACCGGGCACAGAGCTGGGTGGCGAGCCAGGGGCAGATGCTGGTGCAGGATCCCTCGGTGGGGCCCTGCTGCGGAGCGAACACACCCGAGGTGGAGTTGGGCAGCAGACTGGCTTCGGATTCTCTGCACTGTGCAGCAGATGCTCCCGCACGCCCTGTGGAGGCCCCTGGGGGGCGGATGAAGGTAGTGGACCCTGGACGGGTGCTCCCACACGCCCCTAAGGAGGCCCCCAGGGCAGAGCCAGGCAGTGGCCCCAGGACAGCTGCTCCTGCACGCCCTGCAGAGGCCCCCCATGCTCCCGCATGCCCCAGGGAGGCCCCCAGGGGGCGAAGCCAGGCAGTGGACCCGGGACAGGCGCTCCTGGATGCCCCGAGGAGGCCCCAGGCTGGACCCCCCCCACCCCACTGAACTGACACACCTGGAACAGCTATGCCGGCCGTGGAGGCTCCCAGTGCAGCGCCGCCCTGCCAGCCTCCATCTTGGCTGGGTTAATTTGCATACAGCCGCTCTGATTGGCTGGTGGGCGTGGCCGTGAGCAGAGGCTCAGCCAGCCTAGGCAGGCAGTTGCAACAGAAGGCTTTGGTTTGCTCTAGCTCTGTAGCTGCTGGCCTCCATCTTGGCTGGGTTAATTTGCATACAGCCGCTCTGATTGGCTGGTGGGTGTGGCCGTGAGCAGAGGCTCAGCCAGCCTAGGCAGGCAGTTGCAACAGAAGCCTCTGGTTTGCTCTATCTCCATGGCTGCTGGCCTCCATCTTGGCTGGGTTAATTTGCATACAGCTGCTTTGATTGGCTAGGAGGCATGGCTTGGCTGGTGGGTGTGGCTGTGAGCAGAGGCTCAGCCAGCCTAGGCAGGCAGTTGCAACAGATGCCTCTGGTTTGCTCTAGCTCCATGGCTGCCAGCCTCCATCTTGGCTGGGCTAATTTGCATACAGCTGCTCTGGTTGGCTGGTAGGCATGGCTTAGATGTCTCATGTAATGGTCAATTTGCATATTACTCTTTTATTATATTAGATTCTGTCGACCCTCTAAATGAAATAAAATTGTTTCTTGGTATTATTCAAATTTTAACATATTTTTGAACATTAAAATTTTACAAATTTTAGATAAAATTTATAGAAACTTATCTATAAATTCATTTCCTGCTCTTTTGAAAACTGTTTCTATATAAAGATGAACTATCTTAGTTTTAAAAACAAAAAAAAGAACTACACATTGATATTACACTTGTTCTTACAGCAGACAAGGTGTGAACTCAACATTTTCTTTTATTAAGTGTAACAGATTGTCACTAAAATGAATCTTTACTGCTAATATATGTAGATGTTTCTGTCGATTATTAATAGCCAATAATATGATCCAAATCCAGAATTAACTTAATTTACTATGACCCGTATTTCCTTAAGTTCTGAGACAAGTTCAATAATACAGTACTGTAGTTACTTAAATCCAGAAAAATGACATATGGTACTTAATAACTATGATTAATGGTACCCATTCCAGACAGGTATGCCTGTTTTCATAATAAACACTAAAAAGGAAAATATCAAAGTTATAAACAAGGCTAAACATATTTTCACGTCACCTATCAGGGGAAAAAAAGGTAACAACCTCAATGACAAAATTAACATTATTACACTGTGAAAATTATACTGATTTGTAAATCAAATAGTGGTAATAAAAACATTTACAGAAAGCAAACTTACTTCGCTGCCTTATATGTTATTAATGCAGGGTTTCTGGTCTATTTAGAAAGAATATCTAGACCAGTGGATATGTTTAGGAATTCAATAATACTGAACAAAGTGGTCTGGTTTCTGGACTAATGCCTAGAAGCACCTTAAAACCTACACCATACTTTTATTTGGTATTTTTAACTGAGAATATTTCCAACTCTAGTTCCAGAACCCACCAACATGTGACTGACTGAAGCCACAAGAAATGGTCACACTGGATCCTAAGCAAATCCCAACTGGCTGTCCTATCAATGGATCGAGAAATTCTGCTATTTTATGTTTATTAATGAAGACTATAATGAAAAAACAGTATGATGACACATATCAAAAAAGCCTACTCTTGAAATTGCATTGTAATTACTTACGATTCAAGCAAATCACCTAAGTAAACAAAAAAAAGTAGACTCCTTTATTTCATTTTTATTAAAGACTATGGGGATCCCGTTTCTTATCATATGCAGTTTTTCTTTTATAAAACTGCTATATCAAATTGCCTTTATAAAAAGAAATTACTCAAAATAGAATCCAGTTGGTAGGCATACAAAGAGTCACTGTAAAATAATTAGCTTTGCTATAGGTTTAAACATTTTCATAATAAAATGTTGAGAGAAAAATAGATTACTATAACAGATTCATTTATATAGCAGCATATCACAATTATGTCTTAAAATATCCCCCACTCTGATCCGGGATACCCTTCAATGCAAACCAGCTGGCCCCCATCCATGTACCAGGCCTCTATCCTACATCCTATATAATAAAAGGGTAATATGCAAATTGACCCTAACAGCAGAACAACTGGGAATGACTGGTCACTATGACACACACTGACCACCCGGGGGCAGACGCTCAATGCAGGAGCTGCCCCTGGTGGTCAGTGTACTTCCATAGGGGGAGCTTTGCTCAGCCACAAGCCAGGCTGACAGCTGCCAGTACAACAGTGGTGGCGGGAGCAGAGCTAAGGATGTCTGGCTGCCAGCTTAGGCGCGATCCCCTGGGGAACAGGCCTAAGCCAGCAGGTGGACATCTCCCGAGAGGTCCCAGATTGCTAGAGGGCACAGCCCCCCCACCCCCCGAGTGCACAAATTTTTATGCACCGGGCTTCTAGTCCTATATAATAAAGAGCTAATATGCTAATTAGACTGAACAGCAGTACAACCGTCTGGACAACCTTCACGATGACCTTCTGGATGAAGCCAGGGCTGTGAGGGCTGAGTCCTTGCTCAAGTTTTGTGCATCAGGCCTCTAGTTATATATAAAATGTAAAGTTTGAAAAGAAATTGTGAAAAAGTTCAAAGTATAATTTATAGTTCTACAATTCTATTTTATTGTAAAATATTACATAACCTGATTATTGCTTATTCATTGCATGATTAAAATTCAGTTTCCAAAATACTTTATTAAATGTTTCTTCCTTTTTGAAAACTTCTCTGAATTATATTTTGTACATGGTGAGTAAATGACAGGATGGTAGAATGGCCAGATGGAGTCTAACTTTTTCTTAATCGTCTTAACTTATTCCATAATTCACTTTAAGAGTCAATCCTATATACCACTACACTGACAACCATTTTCTGAAAACAAATCAGTCAAAAGACTAATAATCTTGGAAGACAAATGAAGACATTAGTGAATATTTTAAAAAATAAGTCTTTGACGACTCATTATTCAAGTCCCTACATCAACTTTTGGCTCATAATGGAGGACTCATTTTTTCTGAAGTCTTAACATAATCCATAATTCACTGTAAGAGTAAATGTTACATACACTGACAACCATTTTCTGAAAACAAATCAGTCAAAAGACTAATAATCTTGTCCGGCTGGGTCAGTGGTTGAGCGTTGACCCAGGAACCAAGAGGTCAGTCACTGGTTCAATTCATGATCAGAGGACATGTCCAGGTTTCAGGCTCAAGCCCAGAGGGGGGACAGGCAGGAGGCAGCAAATGGATGCTTCCTCTCTCATCGATATTTCTATCTCTATGCCTCTCCTCTCCTTTTTCTTTAAAAAAAAAATCAATAAAAAATGAAAGACTAATTTTGGAAGACAAAGAAATTAATGAATATTTTTAAAAATAATCCTTTGACAATTCATTGCTAAAGTCCCTACATCTACTTTTGGCTCATAATGGAGGAGTGAACATATATGTTTATTTTCTCCCCAGTCATGACTACATACAATGTGACTAATCAGATCTATGATAACCATGAGTACACAGAGGCTACAAATACAAGAAGTATCACAAAACACAAGTTTTTCATTTGCTCTCTCAATTCAGACAGTAAAGGATAGGGAAGAATAAAAAGGGTCTACTGAAATCAAGGATGATAACAATAGCAATAAGGACAGCTAACATTTACTGAGCATTAACTTAAGTGGTGGGCACTATTTTAAGTTCGTTCTACATATCTGTTCACTTAATTCTCACACTAAAATCATAAAGTAGATACTACTACTGCCCTCACTTTGTAAAAAAAAACTGAGACACAAAGAACTTAATAGAACTAAAATCTCATCTAGGAAATGATACCAAGATAGATCAGCTGTCCCTGATTTTTATGCCCAGAATAGCCAGAGTATGTCAAGAGTACAGTTACTTAAAGAACATAACTATGGCTGAGTCACATAAAGAAAGAGGTACCACACACTGATTATGTACACTGGCCAAAGTCCTCTGTCTTCTTTCTGATGCTACACATTGATTCATGATTCCTTTAAGTAGCAGATTCCTTATCTATAATAATAAAAGGATAATATGCTAAGTAGGATGATGTCTTCTGGACAAAACCACAGTGGCTGCAAGGCCCAGTGCTCACAGCAGCTGTGGATTCAGCCATAGGCTCAGGCAGCTGCAATGCCCAGGGCTCAGGCAGCCATGAGCCCCAGCGGCTGCAGAGGGAGGCCAGACTGTGGCTTACAGGCCTAAGCCATCAGTAGGACATCCCCTGAGGGCTCCCAGATTGTGAAAGGGGGCAGGCCAGGTTGAGGGACCCCCCACCCCCCAGTGCACAAATTTTTGTGCACCGGGTCTCTAGTCACCAAATAAAAGAGCAAGGCCTTAAATTAATTTATTTGTTATAAATATCATTGAAAATGGAGATTTTGTGGCTATATTGTTTGAGAAATCAGAAGACAAAGACAGAGGACATACAATTTACTGTTAGCATTAAGATAAAAGTATCTGTATCTAATCCAACTTCAACAATTTAATAACTTAACACAACTCATTCTTCCTCTGTGCAGTATATAGGTGATTCTTATTTATTCATGCATTTTGTATTTGTGAACTCACCTACTCCCCAAAATATATTTGTAAACTTCAAATGGATATTAACAACAACCCTTTTGTAGTCATTTGAGGAATATGCAAAGTGACAAAAAATTGAGTTCCAGCTTGAGGTAGAACAAGACAACTATGCCTTCTAGTTTTAGCTCTCATGCTATAAACAAGTAAGCTTTTCATGGTCTATTTAGTACCACATTTTTTGCTGGTTTACTGTTTGAAATGGCCCCCAGGCATAGTGCTGAAGTGCTTCTAGTGTCCCTAAGTGCAAAAAGCTCTGATATGCCTGCCTTATGAGAAAATGCGTTTGATAAGCTTTGTTGAGGCATGAGCTATAGTGCCATTTGTTGGCCACAGGTTCAATGTTAATCAATTAACAATGTATATTAAAAGAGTCTTTTCAAAAGAAATATAAACAAGGTTTATGTACTGATCTGTTGAGGAAATACTATAACCAAAGGCTCACAGAAACATAAGCCTGGATTTTGTATTTCCCTTAGGAGCAATGTGTCAGCAATCATTAATTCAGTGTCTATGGCAGCATTACAGAACATAAGCACTACAAATAATGAGAACTGACTGAGTTTCTTTTTCCAATCATCTTGATAAATCTTCCTGAAAGGGGTAGTTAGCAAAATTAATCTTATTTTCAAGAGTGTCTCACTGAAAAGGCTTAATATCCTATAACTTAAACATTCACACACAAAAAGATGGTCTAGCCCTAGCCGGTTTGGCTCAGTGGATAGAGCGTCGGTCTGTGGAATGAAGAGTTATGGGTTTGATTTTGGTCAAGGGCACATGCCTGGGGTTGCAGGCTCAATCCCAATGGGGAGCATGCAAGAGGCAGCCGATCAATGATTCTTTCTCATCATTGATGTGTGTGTCTCTCTCTCTCTCTCTCTGTGTCTCTGTCTCTGTCTCTCTCTGTCTCTGTCTTTGTCTCTCTCTCACTCCCCCCCCCTTTTCTCTCTGAAATCAATAAAAATATATTTTAAAAAAAAAGGTGGTCCAGCCCTGGCCTGGTGGCTCAGTTGGTTGAAGCATCGACCCACACACCAAAAGGTTGTGGGTTCGATTCCAAGTCAGGGCACATACCTAGGTTATGGATTCTCTCCATGGTCAGGGAGCATATAGGAGGTCACCAATTGATGTTTATTTGTTTCTTTCTCCCTCCTCTCCTAAAAAATAAAATAAAATAAATCAATAAACATATCCTTGGGCAAGGATTTTAAAAAAAGAAAAAAGGTGGTCTAAGAATCCTAGACTTATTATAGTATACTGACCATAACAAATATTAACCAGAGAACATCATTATGCATTCTCACTTAAATTCTAATATTATTGTTAACAATGTCTTATTATAGCTGAAATGCATTTTATAATTTCCAAAATAATACACAAATTACTATTTTATATATTCACACAATCTGTAAGTGAGGCAGGGCAGCTTTTACTCTTAACAAAACAAGTGATCAAAAAAAATAATTTTAGTGGTTTCATATATAAGAAAAAATAAGGTCATGGATTCTTCAGACTGTTACTCCAAACCTGCAAGTGCACTTAGAAATCATTTAAGTTATGATAACAAAACCCAAAAGCATTTCTCAACCTATGGTCTTTGAAAAAGATGAAGTATAAACTAATAGAAATAGATTATTAGTCTACAAGAATATTAAGCAATCCATTGGTTCAAATACTATATACTATTACATTAACTTGCTTTCATAACCACAGTTATTAATTAAATCAGCTCATCTAAAAGAAAAATTGTAACTGCAAGGGGGAAGGGATTTATAATTATTAAAATAATTGATTTTTAAAACTTGGATAAGGCCAGAAAAAATATTTTTTAAAAAACTTTTAAATAACAGTTTACATTCAATATTATTTTGAATTAGTTTCAGTTGTACAGAAAAATACAATTCAAATGAACACATAATTTCAAGAAGGAAAACAACACTCCATTGGAATTAATTTCGTTTGCACCGATAAAACAAAATTTTAACTCGTTTTTTAGTCGCCACTATGTTATTATATATATATATACAAGTCCATAAAAACAGGTATATTGCTGTAGTAATTATCTGCTCCATATTTCTGTATCAGTTAAACCACTTTTCCTAAAATAATTATTGAAAAAGTATGCAACATGCAAGTTTCAAATGCATATACATTAAAATACAAAAACATTTCCAAATAAAATATTATGAAAGGATAAAATTCCCTTTCTTTTCCATCTTTATTGTCTAAACCTAAAAAAAAAAATTTTTTTGTTAATCCTCATCCAAGGATATTTTTTTCCATTTTTTTTTTTTCTTTTTAGAAAGAGTTGAAGGGATGGAGGAAGAGGAAGAGAAAGAGATAGCAAAACACTGATGTGAGCGAGACACATTGATTGGTTAGATTGGTTACGAGCCCTGACAGTGTCTGGAAATAGAACCTGTAACCCAGGTTTGTGCCCTTGACCGAAAATCTAACCACTGAACACACCGACCAGTCTAAATCTAAAAATTTAGTGAAAACTTTAATCTACCCAGTCAGTTCCAACCATATTTTGTAAAACAATAAAATAAATAAAATCTACATATTTTTACACTCACATCAAGGAATTCCTAGACATATTAGGATTAATTTAAAGTATTCTTTTTATGACCACCAAATTCTTTTTTCTTAGGCATTGCACATGAAACCCGCTTTTAATTGTTCACCTTCTTTCTCTTAGCTTTATATGAAAACTAGTTTGAACATTTCCTCTGAATCTATATTTGATCTTAGGTACCAGAAACAAAGAAGAGTTCAGTAACATTTGCTCAGCATATGGAAAAGTGGTAGAGGCAGCATTGAAAGAATTGTAAGATAGGGATTAAGAGGACAATAATCTGATTTTAATACGTTATTATTTATGATAAAATATTCTTCTCAAATGTTATAGGTTGAATTTTGTCCAACACAAGGTATATATTGAAGCCCTAATCTATAATACCTTAAAATGTGACTACATTTAGAAACAGAGTTGCTGAGGTAATTCTTTATGATGAGTCATACTTAATCCAACATGGCTTTATAAGAAGAGTCACAGGGACACTCAAGGAGAAGATGAGGGCCATGTGACAATAGAGGCAGAGACTGGAATGATGCATCTATAAGCCAACGAATAACAAAGACAGCCTGCAAATATCAGAAACTAGAAGAGGAAGGAAAGATTCTCCCCTCCAGGTTTCAGAAGGAGCATGGCCCTGCCCACACCTTGCTTTTGAGAACTTGTAGCCCCCAGGACTGTGAGATGATACATTTATATTCAAAGCCAGTTTGTGGTAGTTTGTTATGCAACCTAAAGAAACTAATCATGTATATATGTATGTACACACACCACACCTATAGATATGTAGTACACAGATTATGACTTCCTATAGTCAAATATATATATTCATGTAGATGAAAATATTAACCACGTGTATAAATACAGGTGCTTGTGTGTGTGTATATATATTTATGTATGTACATCACTACAATACATTCCTCCAACAGGGGTTGAATCTTTAAATTAAATAGTGTTCTTTAGATTTTACTGGCATTAAATGCTAATATAATATTTTTCAATAATATTCATTTTAGAGGAGATGGCCAATAAAATACTAAGAGTAAAGCAATTAAAATCTAACAGGCATGAATGAAGACAAAGCAGTCACCATCGCAGTCTCATTATGAGGAGCTTGGTAAAACTTAAAACAATGAAATTAACTAGGTTGATCTTCTAGGAAGAAAGAGAAAAGCAGGAAGTAAGATGCTGTTGAAAGAAAATGGAGGAAAAAGTAAACCAAGCTCAGAAGGATTTGAAAGATGATGGTTGACAACATGAAGGATGGGAGTCTGTTACCCAGAAAACCTCTACAGGCAGGCCTTATCCCTCAGGTCAACTGCTCTATCTCCTGGCTATCAAAGTCTCCTTTTTACTTGGCAAATGAAAGACAAAGCAAGCTAAAGGAGCACTCTAAGCATTATTTACATAAAAAGATTTAAAACCTTTTATTTAACACTAGTGGCCCGGTGCACAAAATTCATGCACATTAAAAGGGGATTAATTAGAGGAAATATATTAATATTGCTATTTGCCCTTTCTCTATAATAGAAGTGTCAGAGATGAAAGAAAATTAGTAAAATTAGTATATGAAAATCTTCCTCCTGTCAGAGTCTGAGTGCACCACGGAACCCAGAATCAAGTCCCTGCCCACCTGTGGCACCTCAAAATCACATGACACCCAGCCCCAACTGGCCCCACCCCCATTGGGTGAGATCTAGACATGGCCAGCCCCACACCTGTCAAGCACCACAGAGTGAGGGGCACAGCTTCAGGTCCTAGGCGGGGGGTGCAGCCTCAGGTCTCCCAGTGCCTACCGGGTTGGGGGCACAGCCTCAAGTCCCTCAGCACACCCTCAGGTACTCTGGCCTTGCGCCAGAACAGGCGGCATGGCCCGAGGTCCCCCGTCAAGCCCTGTTGGGCGGGGGCATGGTCTGACATCCCCCATCAAACCCTGCCGGGCAGGGGGCTGCAGCCTGAGGTCCTCTGACCTGGCGATGGGGCTAGGGGCATGGCCTGAGGTCCCCCAGCCCAGGCTGGGGTAGGGCATGCGGCCTGAGATCCCCTGTCAAGCCCTGCCCAGATAGGGGCATGGCCTCAGGTCCTCTGTCAAGCCCCACCGGGTGGAGGGCGTGGCCTCAGGTCCCCTGGCCCAATGTTGGGGCAAGGGGTACAGTCTAAGGTCCCAGCCTGCTGCTGAGCCTGGGGGTATGGCTTGAGGTCCCCCTGCCTGATGCCAGGGCTGGGGGTGCAGCCTGAGGTCCCCTATCAAGCCTCACCAGGTGGGGGGGCGCAGCCTCAGGTCCCTGTTGATTGCTCGTTAAGGCTCGTTATGGAACTCGGCCTCTGCTGTGGGCATCTTTGTGATGGCATGATGGTCAATTTGCATATTTCCTCTTTATTAAATAGGATTGTTTTTAAATAGCAAGAGAGTAAGGACTTCAATACAAAAAAAGATCAAGGGAGAACCCAGATCTAGAAGGGACAGATGATACAAATCTAGAAGCAGCCACATTTACTGAAAAGGGTGATGTGCATACTACCGCATGTACAAGAGTGTAAACAAAAACTTTGAGACAGCATGGAGGGACCTGGAGAGTGTTACACTAAGCGAAGCATCACATGATCTAAAGAACATAATAAACTAATAAAACAGACCCAGAGACAGAAACATGGAACAGACTGTGGGATCTCAGAGGGAAGGTGGAGGTGGGTGGGAAGAGATTAATCAAGGAACTTATATGCACATATGTATAACCTATGGACACAGACAATAGTGCAGTGAAGGCCTGGGGTGGGGGTGGGGGCAAAGATGGACTAGAAAAGGGTCAATGGGGGGAGAAGGGGAAGGGGATATCTGTAATACTTTCAACAACAAAGATTAATTTTTAAAAATTGTCTTTCCTTGGAGAAAAGTGAACAGAACTGTTGCACTCATGGTCCAGTCTGAGCAGAAAAACTGACTTAATCTCTGGAGTCACAAGCTCAGATGTACTCATCTCCAAGCTTTCATTTCTGAGCCCCTCACTGCCCCTGCTCTTACTTGTGCCAGAGGCCTCTCTAGGGCCGCAACCTTAACCTGCACCCTACTTCAATCCCTGGAGGGTCCTGGCCACTGTCCTGCTTTAATCTGAGTTTCCAGTCCTCCGCTTCTTTCAGATTTCCCAAGCCCTCAGTCCCTCCTTCAGGCTCTACCCTTCTCCCCTCCCTGAGGGAAGCGTTCCACCCTCAGTTCCAGACCTCTGGTAATCCAGGTTCCATTCCGGCCAAGCTGTGGATCCCACCCCCAGCTCTCTCTTTTAAATCAGATCTAGGAACTGCTTACTCTATCCCCATGTTCTTGTCTAGAATATAGTTCTCAGATGGAATCCAAACTGCCAGTCCCAAACCCACTTCTCTGAACTGTTCCAGCAATTCCAGGCTCCAGCCTATAACCCAGAGATTTCTTTTGGGGCTCTTGGTTCTTCCTACCTTTCATAAATTCTTTTTTTTTTTTTTCTGGGAGAAAGATAGGTTTCCATTGTTGAGTTTTTGTTTTTTGTTTTTATTTTCAGTCTTTCATACCACTTTCAGGGTGTGTGTTTTTTTTAACTTATCAAGTACTTCTCTCTCAAATTTAGGTAAAATGTACTAGTAATCAAGTAATAGTAGTAGTGATACACTGATAGGGCAAAAGTTGTTAAAATAGTACAAAAATGAATGAAGTTTGTGGTCTACTGATACTATGTAAAAAGCATTAGTTTGGAGTCAAAAGATTTGAGCTGGAATTCCACCTTCATCACTTACTAGGCAGGTAATCTTGTCAAGTTACCTAACCTCAACTGTAAAATGGGGCTAACATGGACAGGCTCAACAGGTGTTGTAAGAATTAAAAAAGAAAGTATTAAGAAAATCACTATGCCTAATATAGCTGGTGCTCAATAAATGTGGGGTTATTTTTTATAGCTCTGACTCCAACTCCACCGCTTTACTGATAAAGACAAAAAGATATAAAGATAGTAAGGGTTATATGTACTATCCAGGTTTGTGCTGCTAAATTGGCAGCAGACTTAGGATTAAAACTTTATTCCCCTAACAGTGAACTCATTACATTTCTCACTATCATTTATTTCAAAGACTTTTTAAAAAAACTTCAGTGGCAATTACTCCAGTCTCATTTTTACAGCTCTCACATGCTCCACGGTACTAGACAGCATTTTCAGCAGGGTAAGAAGAGCACCCAATTTCTCGTTTGGGCTCTTCCAGTAGAGTCAGCTATGAATTACTCACCTAGTAACTCAATCTTTTTGAGTCTCATCTCCACTATGGGAGAAAGACCAAGTGATCCTTTACTTATTACAGTTATTCTGGACATCCATGCATCCCAATTTTTTGTTACCATTCAGTTTGATGAAATTTGTTGCATCTATTTTTTAAAGTGTCTATTATTTTTGGGGGGACTCCCTAAGCCTACCTTGTTTTTTAACCTATTCTTATCTGCTGAAATGTTAAGTTTAAAGTAAAAAATAAGCCTTGCCATTATCATATAATGGAAATTATTCCTTTTCCCAAGAATGTTGACACTGTCTTTTTAATACTGCCATTAGTTTTTCTCTGCAAGTATTATCTTATCATTTATTTCACCACCTGATTTTTTTAAAAAAATCCTTTATTTTTGCTCACCTTTATTGTAAATATCCACCAAGTTCTATCTATCCCTGCTTTGTTTCAATAAATACTGCAGTTATTAATAATGTTCTAGTTTATTAAAACCAAAAAACTGTAAGTGATCAATTTAGTTTGGGGAAAACACATATAAGCTACATAAGAAAGTAAAGCCCTGACCAGTTTGGCTCAGTGGATGGAGCGTCAGCCTGCGGACTCAAGGGTCCCAGGTTCGATTCCGGTCAAGGGCATGTACCTTGGTTGCAGGCACATTCCCAGTGGGAGGTATGCAGGAAGCAAATGATCGATGTTTCTCTCTCATCGATGTTTCTAACTCTCTATCCCTCTCCCTTCCTCTCTGTAAAAAATCAATAAAATATATTAAAAACAAAAAAAAGTAAAGCTGAGTAAAAAATTGCACTTTTAAAATTGCCTATTGTGCCTATATATTGGACCATAAACACCTCAATTTAATTTTCAAATATCCTTTTGCATGCGTTGACTTTCAAACTAAATTGACAATATACAGAGAGTTCTGTCCTTATTTCTCTCTCTCTTGATACTTAAATAAACATTAAGAAGTGTCAAGCCCCTTCCATTTTAAAAAAAGGAGACATTTTTAATCTAAAAAAAAAATCTGTTTACTTCATTTTCCTCTGCAGCTATAGGCCTCAGCCCCTTTCCTGCTCAACTTGACCAAACTAAGTTGCTTCATGGGACATCTCCATTTCTTCCCTCCCCACTCACTTTCCCCCACAGAACTCCAACTTGTTTTCAGCTCCACTCCTCTTCAAAAACAATTTTATTAGTCACCTCCAAGAGACCAACTCCATTAACCACTGTTCAATCCTCAACGGGCATGACTTTGTTACACCCATGAAACATTACCTTCCTTAAGTTTCCTTTACAGAGATCTTTCTTGTTTTCTCCCTACCTCTCACCCAGTAATTCCATCTTATTTGCTGACCTCCTCGAATCAATCATTAAATGACATTTTTAGAGCTTTTACCTTTCTTTTTACATTCTGAATCTACATTCATCTACACAAACTTTAACCTTACGTACTGTCATCTATGCATCTAAAATTCTCAAATATCTGTTTCTAGCCCAGACTACTACTTCTCTGAACTAAACTAGCAACATCTCATTTATACTAAACTAGAAGCCTAGTGCACAAAAATCTGTGCACTCGGGGGTGGGGAGGGGCCCTCAGCCTGGCCTGTGCCCTCTCGCAGTCTGAGACCCCTTGGGGAATGTCCACCTGCTGGCTTAGCCCTATGTGATCAGGCCTAAGCTGGCAGTCAGACATCCCTCTGGCAGCCCGGAGCCCTCAGGGGATGTCCAATTGCCAGCGGGGAGCAGGCCTAAGCTGGCAGTCAGACATCCCTCTGGCAGCCCAGGAGCCCTCAGGGGATGTCCACTTGCCAGCAGGGAGCAGGCCTAAGCTGCAGTTGGACATCCTTAGTGCTGCTGAGGAGGTTGGAGAGGCTCCCACCACCACCACTGTGCTGGCAGCCATCAGCCTGGCTTGTGGCTAGGCAGAGCTCCCCCTGTGGAGGAGCAACCACCAGGGGGCAGCTGCTGCATTGAACGTCTGCCCCCTGGTGGTCAGTGTGTGTCACAGTGACCAGTCATTCCCAGTCGTTTTGCCCTTAGGGTCAATTTGCATATTACCCTTTTATTATCTAAACTAATAAAAGTGAAATAGTAAAATTAACCGTTTCTCCGAGACAGGGTAAGCCACGCCCATCAGCCAATCAGAGTGGCTGTATGCAAATTAGCCCAGGCAAGATGGCGGCCGGGAGCCTCGGAGAGAGCAGCAGGTGAGTCATGGAAACCAGCGGGCAGCAGAGTCGGCTGGGCAGGTGGTGGCTGATGCCTTGCAGGGTCCAGGCGGAAAGACCCCACACCCCAGAGCTGTGAGCTCCGCTTCAGCTCAGAGCCGCTGGGGAAGGAGGCGCGGAGGACTTGGCCTGCAGGGCGGAACAGCCCCGCACCCAGTGGTTCTGAACTCCATTTCGGCTCTGAGCTCCATTTCGGCTCAGAGCCGCTGGGGAAGGAGGCGCGGAGGACTTGGCCTGCGGGGCGGAAAGGCCCCCCTCTCCCTGCCACTTGGCTGGTGCTGCTCCCACTTGGGAAGGAGGCGCCAGGGACCCGGCCTAGGGGGGAGGACAGTTGTGAGGGACCCAGGCCTGAAGGGGAGGATAGTTGGGGGGGACCAGGCTTGCCTGGGTGGCAAGTTGGGGTGACCAGGCTGGCAGAGGAGGGCTGTTGGTGGCAATCCAGGCCTGCAGGGGAGGCCAGTTGGGGGGTACCCAGGCCTGAAAGTGAGGGCAGTTGGAATGGACCCAGGCCTACAGGGGAGGGCAGCTGTGTGTGTGTGTGGGGGGGGACCCAGGCCTGCAGAGGAAAGCAGTTGTGAGGGACTCAGGACTGCAGGGGAGGGCAGTTGGGAGAACCAGACTGGCAGAGGAGGGCTGTTGGTGGGGATCCAGGCCTGTAGGGGAAGACAGTTGGGGGGTACCCAGGCCTGCTGGGGAGGGCAGTTGTGGGGGACTCAGGCCTGCAGGGGAGAACAGTTGGGAGTGCCATCCTGGTATGGGGAAGGCAGTTAGGGTCAATCAGGCCAGCACAGGACCAGTTTGGCGTTTATCAGGCTGCCAGGGGAGTGGTTAGGGGCAATCGGCCTTTGAGAGGTCAGGAGCCAGCAGTCCTGGATTATGAAAGGGACGTCGACTGCCCGTTTAGGCCCGATCCCAACAGTGGGATCGGGCCTAAATGGGCAGTCGGACATCCCTCAAAGGGTCCCTGATTGGAAAGGGTGCAGGTTGGTCTATGGGACACCACCACCACCCACCACCCCCACTCCATGCAAGAATTTCGTGCACCGGGCCTCTAGTATAGGATAAAGGCCTGGTACATGAGTGGGGCCGGCCAGTTTGCCATGAAGGGTGTCCCGGATCAGGGTGGGGTCCCACTGGGGTGCCTGGCCAGTCTGGATGAAGGCCTGAAGGCCATTTGCAGGCTGGCCACAGCCCCTTCAGGGAGGGGGTTCTGCTGGGGTACCTGGCCAGCCTGGGTGAGGGGCTGATAGCTGTTTGCAGGCTGGCCACGGCCCTCGGTGACCCAAGCTCCCAGCGAGGCTGGCTGGAAACAGGCATCTGGGATTTATTTATCTTCCATAATTGAAACTGTTGCCTTGAGCGGAGGCCACAGCCAGCCAAGGTAGGCGGGAAAACTTTGCTTCCTCCATTGCCGGAGCAATCAAGGCTCCTATTTGCTCTAGCTCCGTGGCTTCCAGCATCCATCTTGGTTGGGTTAATATGCATATAGTTGCTCTGATTGGCTGGTGGGCATGGCTTGGGATGTAGTGGAGTGACACAATTAGCATATTACTCTTTTATTAGATTAGATTAGATATCCCTCATATAACTCAAACTCAATTCATTCAGAAATGAAGTCAGACGCTTTCCCCTAACTCACCCCACCACAACCACAAGTAGTGAAAACAAAAATAAAAACAAAACCTCCATCCCCACTTTGGTCTTTATCCAGGATCTCCTATCCCAGAATATGGCACCACATCCACTTGATTGCTCATGTCATAGACAGGGGGCCATTTCTAACACCCATCTCCTTCACATCTACATCTTTCCAATCACAACATTCTATCCATCCTCTGGCATATCTCTTACCTGCATCCATTTCTTTTTATCCACCAGCCACATCAACTCCTTCCTGGACTACTAGAAGCATGCTAACTGATCTGCCAGCATCCCCTCTTGTTCTCTCTTCTGCAACAAATTATATTTTGACCACATCAATACTTGTGGCACAAATGCTTTTTCAGAATCTTGCCATTCCCCATTAAGAGACATGGTCTCTTCCTCCTTTCTTGAATTTGGGTGGGACTCTGAAACTACCTTCATGAGCAGAATCTAGCAGAAGTGATGCTGTATAACTTCTATGGCTATGTCAGAAAAGGCAATGCAGCTTCTTCCACCTGGTTCCATTCCTCCTTCTTCCCTTTCTCCTCCCCTTGTCACTCCCCCTCCTCCTTCCCTCTCTCTCTCTCTCTCTCTCTCTCTCTCTCTCTCTCTCTTAGAATGTTTGCCCTTGAAGCCCAGCTATCATGCTTGTTGCTGTTTTTTTGTTTCTTAATGCTCACCTGAGGATATTTTCCCCATTGATTTTTAGACAGAGTGGAAGGGAGAGGAGTGGGGAGAGAGAGAAACAGAGATGTGAGAGACACATCGATCCACTGCCTCCTGCATGAGCCCCAACCATGCAGGAGGCAGTGGGGGATCAAATCTGTACCCCAGATACATGCCCTTGACCGGGAATTGAACCTGCAAGCCTTCAGTGTGCCCGCTGATGCTCTAACCTCAGATGGAGAAGCTCTGTTCCCTCGCCCCCTTCTCTCTTTCTCAATGCTTATTCTGGAAGCAGTTAGCTGCCATGCTATGAGGACATTTAATAGCCTATTGAGAGGCCTTATACTCTGAGGAACTAAGGCCTCCTGCCAACAGCCAGTGAGGAACTGAGATCTCCTGCCAAGAGCTATGTTAGTGAGCCATTTTGAAAATGGTTTCTCCAATTTAATCAAGTTTGCAGATCACTGTGGCTGCTGATACCTTCACTGCAACTTCATGGACCATCTTGAACCAGAAACACTCTCTCAAATTTTTGATTCATAGAAAGTATGAAATAATAATGTTTGATACTTCAGCCACTAACTTGTGGGATAGTTTACTACATACCAATAGATAATTAACACAACCTCTATGGTACACCATAATAATATTTAGTATCTTTCCTTTTTTAAACTTAAGACATTTGCAATTTTAAAAATTAATATATATGTTCTCCTGACTGAAAAGGAAGGAATATATGAGCAGAAAATAACCCTGATTTATTCACTGTTACATTATTGACACCAAAAAATATCTAACACTTAGAAGGGACTTAGAAATATGCAGTATGAGAAATGTTAGTATTTATCAATATCCCTAAATTCATGACTACATAAGTGCTATAATAAAAGTTTAGTCTAAAGTATGATGTCATCAAATGCTTACTATATTAATTCAGAAAGTAAATATTAATCACAAATATGTATTCGTGTGTGTGTGTGTGTGTGTGTGTGTGTGTGTTGGTATCAAACCATTAGGATACGAAAAAGTATACTGCACTTATTTTACTAGTCAGATCTTCCAAACTGGCTTCAGGCATAACAAAGAGATTACTTTGTGCCATTAAATGTTAAGCCTCTGTGTGCTTCTCAGTCATTCAGATAAATGACTAAAAATCAATCATAAACACAGAAATATAAATCCATTAGAGCCCATGTACATGTGCACCTGTTTGTATGCAGACACTCATATGCATCCTTTGACCATGTTTGTTTGTTTTTGAAGAGATGATGAAGTACCTAAAATATACAGCAAACTATGTAGGAAATAATATAAATCCTAAGGAATTCTGATTCAAAGGACAATTTCACTGGCAAACACTTTGACCCTCCATCAACTGAATAAAAAATAAAATAAAATATTTGCCTGAATTATGTTTGAAAACTTACTATTTACAATGTTATATGTAATGGACCTGTTAAAACTAATCTAATCATTGTAATATTGCTACACTAGAAAGGAA
This sequence comes from Murina feae, assembly GCA_004026665.1. NCBI lineage: Eukaryota > Metazoa > Chordata > Mammalia > Chiroptera > Vespertilionidae > Murina > Murina feae. Next base: position 1,975 of record PVJC01028699.1, on the reverse strand, counting down.
TCCTATATAATCCTCCTATATAATAAGAGAAACATGCAAATTAACCGTCCCTCCCCTATGCACAAGCCATGCCCACCAGCCACACCCACCAGCCAAACAGGAGTATGCAAATTAAACCAAATAAGATGGCCATAGAGCTGGAGCAAGCAGGAGCCTTGGGTTGCCTCTGGCAATGGAGGAAGCCAAGCTTCCCACCTGCCCTGGCTAACTCCACTCAAGGCTACAAAGTTTCAATTATAGAAGCCTTGGCTTCTGTACAAGGCTACAAAAAGTTTCAATTATAGAAGATAAATAAATCCCAGGGAAAAAAAAGCAAAAAAAAAAAAAAAGCAGAGGCTGGGAGCTTGGGTTTCCGGGGAGGTATAGCCAGCCTGAAAACGGCCACTAACCCCTCACCCAGGCTGGCCAGGTACCCCAATAGGGACCCCACCCTGAAGGGGCTATGGCCAGCCTGAAAACGGCTCTCAGCCCCTCATCCAGGCTGACCAGGCACCCCAGCAGAACCCCACCACCCTGCAAGGGCTGTGGTCAGCCTGCAAATGGCCATCAGCCCCTCACCCAGGCTGGCCAGGCACCCCAATTGGGACCCCCACCCTTAATGGGGGGTGGCCAGCCTAAAACGGCTCTCAGCCCCTCACTCAGGCTGGCCTGGTACCCCAGCGGGACCCCCCCACCCTGACACTCTTCAGGGCAAACCAGCTAGCCCCCACCCATGCACCAGGCCTGTATCCTATATAATCCTATATAATAAAAGGGTAATATGCAAATTGACCCTAAGGGCAAAACGACTGGGAATGACTGGTCACTATGACACACACTGACCACCAGGGGGCAGACACTGCCAGGCTGACAGCTGCCAGTACAGCAGTGATAGTGGGAGCTTCTCCCATCTCCTCAGCAACACTAAAGATGTCTGACTTCAGCTTAGGCCTGCTGCCCCCGCTGGCAAGTGGACATCTCTCAAGGGCTCCCGGGCTGCCAGAGGAATGTCTGACTGCTAGCTTAGGCTTGATCGCCTGGGGAGCAGGCCTTAGCCAGCAGGTGGACATCCCCTGAGGGGTCCCAGATTGTGAGAGAGGGCAGGCTGGGCTGAGGGACCACCCTGAGTGCACTAATTTTTGTGCACTGGGCCTCTAGTCTAAACTAATAAAAGTGAAATAGTAAAATTAACCATTTCTCCGAGACAGGTAAGCCACGCCCACCAGCCAATCAGAGCGGCTGTATGCAAATTAGCCCAGCCAACATGGCAGCCGCCACTCCCGGACCTGAGTAAACGGCAGTTTCCATTGCGGCAGGAGCGAAAGTGAAGCTGCGCCCCTCAGCTCAGCTCCGATTAAACTGCCTCTAGCGAAACACACCTTTGAAACAATATAACAATCATAGAATCCCCAGGAGCTGAAGGAAAGAGCAGCCGGGCCTAACCAGTAAAAGTAACAATTGTTTCATTATAGACGCGGCGAGGTGAAGCAGAGAGGAGGCTTCGTTAGCCAGCTTAAAGGAACAGTGTATCAATTATAGGAGATAACCCCAGGTCTTAAAGGAACAGTGTATCAATTATAGAAGATAAACTCCAGAAACCTGTGTCAAGCCAGCCTTGCTGGGACGTTGGGTCAATGGGAGCTGTGGGCAGCCTTAAAGCCCCTCACCCAGGTTGGTCAGGCACGCCAGCAGGTGGACATCCCCAGAGGGGTCCCAGACTGAGGGCACAGGCCGGGCTGAGGGACCTCCCGAGTGCACAGAGCGGCTGCAGGGCGAGACAGCGCAGGACCCAGGAGTCGTTAGAGGGAAAGAGGCAGCAGGGTTGGAGGGCACCGGGAAGCGGGTAAGAGGCGGCAGGAGGCGGCGGCCTGCTTGGTGGGCTTCCCAGGCCCTTTGCGGGGCATCGAGGAGCGGGTAAGAGGCGTCAGGGGGTTGGTGGCCTGCTTGGCAGCTGTCCAGGCCCTTTGTGGGGCATCGGGGAGCGGGTAAGAGGTGG
>PVJC01028698.1:6753-22466 GCA_004026665.1 Murina feae | reverse complement strand
TGCATCTGCCCCGAGTGTGTTCCTTGTGGATCTGTTTTGTTTAGGTTAGTCCCACTCTGGCCACTGGGTGGGGCTGGCTCCTGTATCTTTAAGGAGGTGTTGAGTTAGCCTTGCCTTAGGCTACTCAGTCTTTTATATGCAAAAGCCTCTGACGCAGCTTGGGAGGGGCGGGGCCTCGGGGAGTTTGCAGGGCAGGGCGCAGCAAATAGCTATGGCGCTTCTCAGCCCTGCGCTGAGAGACACCAGGTCTTTGTGTCCCACGGTAATTGCTGCAAGCAATGCTGAGAGAAATCCGCTTTGGATTTCCTCCCGGTGCCAGTCAGTCCCCCTTCTCCGGGTGTCTGGGTCCTCAGAAACTCGCTTGGAACTGGAGTTCAGAGCCACTGGGAACTTGTGGCTCTCTCCGTTTTGGAAAAGAACTGCGACCTCCGGCACTAGCCCTCTCCCCGAGCCCCGTGCGCGCGCCTCCGTACTTCTGTACTTTGCTTCCGCCGCTCCTCTGAGTCTCAGACTCTTTTCTAGTTGTAGGATTTTCACTCAGCCAGCCTTCCTGTGGGTGCGAGTGGTGTCCGTGTGTTCTTTTCGAGGTTTTTCTGAAATAGTTTTTCACGGCTGCATTTACGGTGTTTACCTTATGCCGCCATCTTGCTGTCTCCCAAGGTCCCCTTTTTATATTGTTTTATATTTTCCCAGAATTTATGAGAACATCTGATGATTTTATCATGGTAAGTCCCAAGATTGCTGACTTCTTTGTTCAGCCGGTGAGATAAACTCTCCCTTTTAGCCCACCTTCCCCCTCCTCCTATTCTAGTGTTGTGCCTAAATATCCAATGCAATGCCCAGATGTCATGATCCCCAAAGACCACGAGTGAGCCCGACTCCGATGCAAAAACATGAGGGCCTTTATTATTTGAGTTAACTCAGACTTCTCACACATGCTCACCAGCACAGTGGCGCGGCGGGGAGGAAGTGCCGGTTCCAGGGGAACAACGGATTTATAGGGCCGGAAGTAGTGGGGTGGGATAACATGTATGGCCCCTGTTGATTGGTCGAGGGAAGGTCTTGGGCAGGGCATTTCCTCTGCATCCCTATTGGCAGGTCTGCAATCTCGCACCGTCTTAACACTAGCAGCTATCTATCCTGCTTAACGTAGTAAGGAGAATTCATTTTATGAGAACTCAAAGTAGGAAATGTGTTCAGGTTATTCGGCTATAACAATATATATTTTTAATTGGTATTATTCAAGCAAAATATATATTTAAAGCCTTTAAAGTTTATTTTATTACAGAAATCTACCAGTGACTAATAAAAGTATTTTTATTTTTTTCTTCTTGCAAATCTTAGTTTTGCTTTTGTTTTAAGTTAAATGTTGAAATTAGTGAAAAAGTATGAGAATAATTGACATGTTCTTTCTGTTATTGAAGGGGTGATTTTAATTTATTATTTTTCAAACCATTTTGATTTTATGTAAAATACTAATTGTAATGAATTTTGCTTGTAGGTCTTTCTTTTAGAATAAGAGAAGAGCCTGGAGAGGTCCCTCCAAACTCCTCACTCACCCTTTTAAGAGCAAAAGCAATGCCCCAATTCGGTGATAGTATCTGAAAGTCATTGCCATTAGCTAGCACATCCAGTTTTGATATCTCAGTAAATAGAGTAAAACACAGTGTTTAACAAATTCATCTTGGGCATTGAACATTCTGAAAAGAGAGAGAAGAGCCAACAGAGAAAGTAAAATGAGGTTGAAAGCTGATTTTCCCAACTAAAAAAATTGAGAACAGATCAGTTTCTCTATATTGATATTATCAACATTGTTTCCACTGGAATCCACAATTTTTATTATAAAAGTGTTATGTAATAAGATATTAAAGGACATTTAAACATTTTTCTAAATCTCAGATAATAGGGGGAACATTGGTGAGTGCCAGTTGCCAAGAACGACCCATTTTCTACTTTCTCCTTCTTAGCAACAACATCGCCAACCTTTGAATCATAGCCAGCCTTTGGATCCTTGCCAACCTTAGAAAATCTCCATCCTTGGAAGCTGAATAAGTGAAGCCATTATTTACTATAACAACATTCATCCCATAGACATTTAAAATGATGAGAATCTAAAGTATATAATTGTCTATCAACTATACTGTATACCTGAAATAGATACAAAATAATATTAAATCTAAACTATAATTGAAAAATAAAATTACAAAAAGAGAATGATATAATTTCTAATCCCACCACTGTTAACATTTTAGCATATAGTCTTCAAGAGCATTTTGGCCCTGGTGTGATTCAGTGGTTTAGCATTGACCTATGAACCAGGAGGTCAAGGGTTTGATTCCTGGTCAGGGCATATGCCCTGGTTTTGAGCTGAAGCCCCAGTGTGGGACCTGTATGAGGCAGCTGAATCAATGATTCTCTCTCATCATTGATGTTTGTATCTCTCTCCCTCTCCCTTCCTCTCTGAAATCAATTAGAACACACACATGTACACACACACACACACACACACGAGCATTTGTACTTTGTTTGCAATTTTATTTTTTTGCTATATATTTATCCTGGGTGTCCTTTCAATCAATAGATAACTAATGTCATCATTTTTAATGGATGCATATCATTCCACTAAACCAGGAGAGGGGGACCTTTTTTTTTTCTGTCAAGGGCCATTTGGATGTTTATAACATCATTAGCAGGCTATACAAAATTATCAATTTTTAGCCTGTTATATTTGGTCAAACATTTAATTAACTTATCCCTAATGCCTTGGCAGGGGCAGACCAAATGATTTTGTAACCCAGAAGTTCCCCACCTCTGCACTAGATCATTAACACTGTAATTAATTTAGGTGGTTTCCAGATGATGGAGTTTAGGGTTGTTTCAGTTTATTTTTTCCTAGTATAAACAATGCTACAGCTTGTTTGAACACTTACTTTTCCAGACAATGTGCTAGATGTTGGGAATATAAGAATACACAGTACACATTTCCTACATCCAGGAATTCAAGGAGAAAAGGCATGGAAACATCTAGGAATTGAAATACTATGAGATGGACAACAATAGAGCTGTGCATGGGGCCAGTGTTGGCACTAAAGGTGGAGTGGCCCCCTCTGCTTGGGAGCATTGAGAGATAACGGACCAACTTTGAGAGAAAGTCTAAAAGGATGGGCGACTATTTCCCAAGAATCACCTGGGTAAGCTGGTTAAGATCGCTCCTCCCCAGTTTTATTTCTTAGAGAAGGTCAAAGTAGGGCCCTAGGTGATTCTGTTGTAAGTGGTCTGCTCTTTCCACTTTGAATATTAAATTCAAAATGGATTAAAGACTAAAATGTTAGCTCAAAACCATAAAATTCTAGAATAAAGCATAGGCAGTAAAATCTCGGACATTTCTTATAGCTATATTATTTCTGATATATCTACTCAGGCAAGGATAACAAAAGAAAAACAAATGGGACTACATCAAATTGAAAAGTTTTTGCACAGCAAAGGAAACCATCAACAAAATGAAAAGACAATCCACTGAATAGGAGAACATATTTGCCAATGATACACCTGATAAGGGGTTAATATACAAAATTTATAAATAACTCAAATAATTTGACATCAGAAACCAAAAAGTTCAATTAAAACATGGGCAAAGGACTTGAACAGATACTTCTTCAAAGAGGACATACAGAGGCCAAGAGACATATGAAAAGGTGCTCAACATCACTAATCAGAGAAATGCAAATTAAAACCACAATGAGATATCACCTCACACCGGTCAGGATGACTATCATCAACAAATCAACAAATAACAAGTGCTGGTGAGGATTTGAAGAAAGGGAACCCTCATGCATTGTTGCTGGGCATGCAGACTGGTGCAGCCATTGTGGAAAGCAGTATAGAGTTTCATAAAAAAATTTAAAAATGGAACTGCCTCATGACCTAGCAATTCCACTTCTGGGAATTTATCTGAAGAAACCTGAAAACACTAATTCAAAAGAATATGTGTACCTCTATGTTCATTGCAGCATTATTTACAATAGCCAAGATTTGGAAGTAGCTCATGTGTTCATCAGTAGATGAGTTGAAAAAAAGCTGTGGTAACAGAATGGGGCCTGCAGGGGAGAAAGATGGTGACCAGCAGGACAGCAGTGAGGCAGAGAGTGAGGTAGTGAAAGGGGAGTGTGTGGATGTGTGAGCTGCATGTGGCAGGAGCATCAGGCAACCTGAGCATCATGCGGGGACTCTGTTTCTTGGTGCATGTGTACGTGGGGACTTTGATTCTTGGCTCACACACAAGAGGATTCTGATTCTTGGTGCACGCATGTGGGGACTCTGATTCTCGGTGGGTGGGCTCCCACTGGCCCAAGGCAGGCATTTGTCTTGGTGCCTGAGCTCTTCAGTGATGCCAGGTTGCATGATGCTCCCTCCACATGCAGCTCAGGCCCCCGCAACTTGGTGCTTGGACCTGCTGGTGATAGCAAAAATGGGGGAGATAACGAAACAATCCTCAGAGGAAAAATAAGGAGGAATCACCAAGAAAGCTAAATGAAACAGAGCCATGAAATATGTCAGAAAAAGAATTCAGAGTAATGGTCATAAAGTTCATAAACAAGGTGGACAAGGAAATAAAAAACCTATGCAAGAATCAGGAGGAAATCAAAAGTGATATAGCTACAATAAAAAATGTGATGGAAGGTTTCAACAGTACACTAGAAGAAGCGGAGGACCGAATTAGTGAGTTAAAAGAATAGGTAAAGAAATAAGTCCAATATAAACAGCAATTGGAGAAAAAAATTAAAAAGCAAGAGGAAAGCCTAAGGAAGTTTTGTGACAACATGAAACAAAGTAACATACATATGATAGGGGTGCCATAAGGACAAGAAGAACAGCAAGGATTAGAGAACATATTTGGAAAAAATAATGACAGAAAACGTCATTTGGGGAAGATAAAGTCACACAAGCACAGAGAGTCCCAAGTAAGATGAACCCCAAAAGACCCACACCAAGACATGTCATAATTACAATGGTGAACGTTAATGAAAAAGAAAGAATCTTAAAGGCTGCAAGAGAGAGACAGAGAGTTACCTACAAAGCATCTTCCATCAGATTATCAAATGATTTCTCAACAGGAAAACATCAGGCCAGAAGGGAATGGAATGAAGTATATAAAGTGATGCAAAGCAAGGGACTGAATCCAAGAATACTCTATCCAGTAAGGGTATTAATCAAAATTGAAGGGGAAATTAGGAGCTTTGTAGATAAAAAAAGGCTAAGAGAGTTTAGCACTACCAAGCCAGCAATGCAAGATGCTAGAGAAACTGCTGTAAAAAGAATAGAAAGGGAAGAAGGAACACAGGCATAAAGAATATAAATGGCTACAAACAAGTACCTATCAATAATAACATTAAACATAAATGGACTAAATGCTCCACTCAAAAGACATGGAGTGACTGAATGGATAAGAAAACATGAACCATATATATGCTGTCTATAAGAGACCCACCTCAGAACAAGGGACTCACACAGACTTTAAGTGAAGGGATGGAAAAATATCTTTCAGGAAAATTTAAATGAAAATAAAAAAAAGCTGGGGTAACAATACTTATGTCTGACAAAATAGACTTCGAAGTGAAGGCCATAACAAGAGACCAGGAATGCCACTTCATAATTCTAAAGGGATTGATATAACAAGAAGATATAAGTCTGGTAAACATATATGCACCCAATGCAGGAGCACCCAAGTACATAAAAAAACTTCTGGAAGACATCAAGGGAGAGATCAACAGCAATATGATCAAGGTAGGGGACTTTAACACCCCACTGACAACACTGGATAAATCCTCTAGACAAAAAAACAGCAAAGAAACAGCAATCCTAAATGACTCACTAGATCAAATGGACTTAATTGACATCTTTAGATGGGGTGGATGTCAGTCCACCCCAAAGCTATAGAATATACATTCTTCTCAAGTGCACATGGAACATTTTCAAAGATAGACCACACTGGGACAAAGGCAAAGTTTGTGCAAATTCAGGAAGATTGAAATCATATCAAGCATCTTCTCAGACCACAATAGCATAATGTTAGAAATAAACTACAATAAAAACAATCACAAAAATTCAAACAGTTGGAGGCTGAATAGCATACTATTAAATAATGATTGGGTTACCAAAGAGATCAGAGAAGAAATAAAAAACATCCTGGGAACAAATGACAATGAAAACACAATTCAAAATCTATGGGACACAGTCCTGAGATGGAAGTCCATAGCATTACAGGCCTACCTCAAAAAACAAGAAAAACTGGTAATAAGTTATCTAACTGTACAACTTAAAGAATTAGAAGGAGAGCAACAAGAAAAGCCCAGAGTGAGCAGAAGGAAGGAAATAATAAAGACTAGAACAGAAAGAAATGACATAGAGACCAAGAAAACAATACAAAAGATCAATGAAACCAAGAGCTGGTTCTTTGAAAGGATAAACAAGACTGATGAACCTCTAGCCAGGCTCCCCAAGAAGCAAAGAGAGACAACTCATATAAACAAAATCAGAAATGAAAGAGGCGAAATAACAACAGATACCACAGATATATGAAGAATTATAAAAAAAAAATACTATGAGCAACTCTATTCCAACAAACTGGTCAACCTAGAAGAAATGGACATATTCTTAGAAAAATAAGACTTTCCAAAGCGTAATCAGGAAGAATAAAAAAATCTGAATAGGCCAATAACTATGGAGGAAATTGAAGCAGTAATAAAAAAACTTCCAACAAACAAAAGCCCTGGACCAGACAGCTTCACAGGGGAGTTTGATCAAACATTTGAAGAGCTAAAACCTATCCTTCTCAGACTATTCCAAAAAATTCAAGAGGAAGGAATACTTACAAGCTCTTTTTACGAAGCCAGCATTACCCTAATCCCAAAACAGATAAAGACAATACAAAGAAAGAGAATTACAGGCCAATATCCCTCATGAACATAGATGCCAAAATTCTCAACAAAATTCTAGCAAATTTGATTTAGCATTACATTAGAATGATCATACACCATGATCAAGTGGGATTTATTTTGGGCATGCAAGGCTGTTACAATATCCACAAATCAATAAATGTGATACACCACATAAACAAATTGAGAGATAAAAGCCATATAATCATATCAATTCATGCAGAAAAAGCATTTGACAAAATCCAACACCTTTTCTTGATAAAAACCCTCAGTAAAATGGGAATAGAGGGATCATACCTCAACATAATAAAAGCCTTATATGATAAATCTACAGCCAACATCCTACTCAATGGGCAAAAATAAACCATTTCCCCTAAGAAAAGGAACAAAACAGGGATTCCCACTCTCACCACTCCTGTTTGACATACTACTTGGAAGTACTAGCCATCATGGTCAGACAAGAAGAAGAAATAACAGGCATCCAAATTGGAAAAGAAGAAGTAAAATTGTCATTATTCACAGATGACATATTATATATAGAAAACCCCAAAGACTCCATAAAAAAACTAGAATTAATAAATGAATTTGGCAATGTAGCAGGATACAAAATCAACACCCAGAAATCTATGGCTTTTTTATACACCAATAATGAACTCATAGAAAGAGAGACTAAAAGAGGCAATCCCATTTACCATTGTAACAAAAAATTAAGATACCTAGGAATAAATTTAACAAGGAGGTAAAGGATCTGTACTCAAAAAATTACGGGATGCTGAACAAAGAGATATAGGAAGACATTAATAAATGGAAGAATATACCATGTTCATGGATTGGTAGAATCAACATAATTAAAATGTCCATACTACCCAAAGCAATCTATAAATTCAATGCAGTACCCACTAAAATACCAATGGCATATTTCAAAGACCTAGAATAAACTCTCCAAAAATTCATCTGGAATAAAAAAAGACCTTTAATAGCTACAGAAATCTTGAGAAAGAATAACAAGGTTGGAAGGGATCACAATACCAGATATCAAGCTATATTACAAAGCCACTATTCTCAAAACTGCCTGGTACTGGCACAAGAACGGACATACGGACCAGTGGATCAGAACAGAGAACCCAGAAATTGACACAAGCCATTAAACTCAATTAATAGTTGACAAAGGAGGCAAGAACATACAATGGAACCAAGACAGTCTCTTCAATAAATGGGGTTGGGAAAATTGGACAGATTCGTGCAAAAAAAAAAAAAAATGAAACTAGACCACCAACTTACACCATACACAAATAATCTCAAAGTGGATAAAAGACTTAAATGTAAGATGGGAAGCCATAAAAATCTTAGAAGAAGCCATAGGCAACAAAATAGCAGAAATTTGTTGTTACACTATCTTCATCTATACAGCTCCTAAGGCAATGGAAACTAAGGAGAAAAACAAATGGGAATACATCAAAATAAAAAACTTCTGTGCAGCCAAAGAAACCATCAACAAAACAATGAGAAAGCCACTTGTTGTTTTCCAATGTTATCTCTGATAAGGGTTTAATCTCCAAAATTTATGGGGAACTAATACAACTTAACAAAAGGAAGGTAAGTAATCCAATAAAAAATGGGCAAAAGACCTAAATAGACACTTTTCAAAAGAGGACATAAATAAGGCTGAAAGACATATGAAAACATGCTCCAAGTCACCTATCATTTGAGAGATGCAGATCAAAACAACAATGAGGTACCATCTCACACTTGTAAGAATGGCTATCATCAACAAATTAACAAACGGTAAGTGCTGGAGAGGATGCGGAGAAAAAGGAACCCCCGTGCACTGCTGGCGGGAATGCAGACTGGTGCAGCCACTGTGGAGAATAATATGGTGTTTCCTCAAAAAGTTAAAAATGGAACTTTCATTTGACCCAGTAATCTCACTTCTAGGAATATATCCCAAGAAAACAAACACCAATCTGAAAAGATATATGCACCCCTATGTTCATAGCAGCACAATTACAATAGCTAAGATTTGTAAATAGCCTAAGTGTCCATCATCAGATGAGTGCATTAGAAAACTGTGGTACATCTACAGAATGGAATACTATACTGCTATAAAAAAGAAGGAATTCTTAGAATTTACAGCAACATGGATGGAACTGGAGAGCATTGTGCTAAGTGAAATAAGTCAGTCAGAGAAAGATAAATATCACATGATCTCACTCATTTGTGGAATATAAAGAACATCATAAACCAATGAACAAAAATAGATACAGAGAAAAAGAAGCATCAAACAGACTGTCAAACTTCAGCAGGAAGGCAGGGGAGAGTTGGTGTGTGTGTGTAAGAGATCAACCAAAGGACTTGTATGCATGCATATAAGCATAACCAATGGACCCAGACACTAGGGGGAGGTGAGGGCATGTGCCTGGGGGTAGGGGATGGGGAAGGCCAGGGGGAAAAAGGAGATCAATGTACTACTATTTGTAATAATTTAAAAAATTAAAAAAAGAAAAAGCCATGGTACATTTACACAATGCAATACTACTGTGCTGTGAAAAGAAAGAAAATTTTATCTTTTGGGACAGCATGGATGGACCCGGAAACATGCTAAGTGAAATAAGCCAGTTAGAGAAAGACAAGTACCATATGATATCACTCATAGGGAGTTTAATGAACAAATTGAACTACCAAGCAAAATAGAGACAGATTTGTAGACAGAGAGCAGATAGCTCTGGTGGGGAGGGGGGGTTTTGGAGGCAAAAGGAAAAAAAGGGAGAACTCATGGACATGAACAACATTGTGGTGATTGTGTGTGTGTGTGTGTGTGTGTGTGTGTGAGAATGCGGGGAGGGGAAGTGGAAGAAGGCATTGAGGGGATAAATAGTGATGGAAAAAAATAAAAAGAAAATAGGCACAGGGCATGTGAAGGAACTAGAGAGGAACATGAATTGGAAAGGGGGGTTACTGCCAGATTATGAGGACCTTGACTATCAAATGAAGGCCTTTAGATTTTATTTGGTAGGTGATGTGAAGTCATTGAAGGTTTTGGGTGTCATTATTAGAACTGTGTTTTATGTACACTAATCTGACAGTAATCGTATTATAGAAGAGTTTTCCCAGCTTATGTGGAAGCAATTATTGGATTGCTGATTATTATTATTATTTTTAATCCTCACTCAAGGACACATGTTTTTTAGAGAGAGTAGAAGGGAGGGGTGGGGGAGAGAGAGAGAGAGAGGAACATTTTTGTGAGGGACACATCCTTTGGTTGCCTCCCTTATACTCCTGGCCCCGGGCATGGAACCTGCAACCTAGGTACGTGTTCTTGACTGGGAATTGAACCCAAAACCCTTCAGCGTGTAGGCTGACATTCTAACCACTGAGGAACACCATCCAGGGTGGATTGCTGATTATTTTTATCAATAATAAATTCAACCTAAATGCTGGCTGGGCAGGGATTCATTGCTTCTCAAACTTTAACATGCCTATGAATCACCTGGAACCTTGTTAAGATATAGATCCCTATTCAGTCGATCTGGGAGGGAGGCTGACATTCAGCTTTTCTAGCAAGGTCCCAGGTGATGTGATGTTGAGGGCCATGATCTATTACTTCTCTAGCATAGAAGACCTGTTAGTAGCGGGTTTTTGATTAGGGAAGCTGTCCTTTCTATTCTTCACATGTGAATGTGCCTACAATCTCAGGATTTCAGTAAGTTCCCTTCGCAATCTATTATTTTGTTGGTATAACTACATTGTGGGTTGTTTGTTTTTTTTTTGCTTAGTATGCAATTCTTTGCCAGCATATCAATTTCATGAGGTAATTTGTGGCATATTTATATGTCTTCTTTGTCCTTTGTAAACATCTATTTTTCTGCATGCTTGCATATTAGCAAATTAAGATATGTTTGCCGTTTCTAGGAATGGCTGTGCAGGATCAGGAGGTCTTGGATTGTGTGTTTGCCTAGAGCTGAGTATTTCTATGAAGAAGCACAGGCTTGGGCATAAAGCTACTTTAAGGTGTAGCCAAGTTGAGACACAGTGCTTTTCCCACCTAGTGGAACAGGGTGAGTTTTTTAGTTAGGTGGACTTGTCGTGATCTGGAGTCACCTCCTGAATCATGTGTCCTCATTTTTCGAGTGAGGGCGATGGTGTTCCCCACGGTGCTGTGAGCATTCATGAGGTGACACGGGATGGCAGCACCGAGAGCTGCAGTAGAGAAGGTGTCTGCTGTGTGTCAGTTCCACTTTCTCCTCATAGTTTCCTCGCTTCCCCTGCAACTTCCTGGCTAGGTCAACTTGGAAGCAGTTTATCTATTTCTCTTGATAAAAATGTTTAGTTTTTGTTTCGTACAGAAAGGGGAAGTAATTTAGAAATTTTGGCCCAGTAGACTTCCTTCTGATTAAATACATAGCAAGGCTATCTATTGAAAGAAAGGCAACTACCCAATTAAATTACCATTGAGTTATCACATTAGAACATTTCATTATATTTAAACACTACACGTTTGAAAAAATGTTTTGCACAGATTTGGTAAACAACCAAGAAGCACTTCAGTAATAAGTTGGATCGCACCATGGATATTCAATTGGTATTTAGTACAAGCAAAGCTTGGAACTTTGCAGTCTGGTGTCATGGAATGATCATGAGAAGAAAAATTACTGTGTGAAATAAGGGCCTTCGGTACGAAGGCTTGCGGGAGAATGAAAGACATCAGCCAAGCTCTAAAGCTGGTGGTTTTAAAGCCTAATGGGACCATAGCCTATGCAATTTAATGTGCCTGATGTTGGTTGCCATTCACATAGTTTACACTTTACCGTATAAAAAAGGCATTGCAAACTGTTCAATATTGGGGCTATTTGCCTAGTCCATAGGGCTTAGTATTCTACCACAAACGACATGTCTTTTATTAGGTTGAATTTCAATTCTTGGCTGGCGTCCTCTGGGCCTTTGGCCTCTGCTTTGCCTTGGGATAAGTTACCAAGGATGTTGCTAGATCCAAGGACAGGAACACGCTGAAACAGGAAGCAGGACTGAAATAGACACTGGAGACACCTACCTGCTAAGTGGAGTTGCCAGCTCCTTTTTGGAGGCCCTGTGAGCTTATAACTCATCACCAAATTTACTTTGTTTTATTTTTGTCAGGTTGGCATTTCACACCCCAGAGATGCTTAATGTGTCATTTGCAAAATTTGAAACATCAGATTACTCAGTGTCTTCTAGGCCATTTATAAAATACTAGAGGCCCAATGCACAAAATTCGTGCAAGGGGCTTGTCCCTCGCAGGCCTGCAATTACCCCCTCCCCCACTGGTCTTTCTGGGAGGTCTTTCTGGAAGGTCATTCTGCTGTCTGATCTAATTAGCATATTAGCTCTTTATTATATAGGATACTCTTCAATTTAATGAGCATTTAGTATATAGCTCAGGAAGCATTTTCTAGGCACTAGAAATAGAGTGTTGAGCAAGAATCTCCACTAGGAATAGAGTGTTGAGCAAGAATCTCCACTGAAACCCAGCTTTGCTTCTATTTTGGTAAAATTGTATCAGCAAAAATCTTCTGTGACCTTTTAGTCAAATGCAAAGCATTTTTGGTCCTCCTCTTATCTGATGCTTTGTAATATTTGAAACTGTTAATTATTACCTTCTTTAAAGTCTCTTTTCTTGAATGCTCTAATACCACACTTTCTTATGATTCTTTTTCTAACTTTCTGACTGGTTTCTCTGACTATTGACCTGGTTTATCTGCCCTTTAAATTACTTTTTTAGGTTTCTATTTCTGATCCATTTTTTCTTTTTATTTATTCTTTTCTAAGATTGTAAACAGGGGTTGTGTCAAAACCAATATGCTCTTGTGCTCTTTTGGCCTGAACAGAATTTAAAAAATTTGTAACGCATTGTTAGCTTATGAAAATTGAGAGATTTCATCTAATAATTTGAATTTCACTAGAAAAAAACACATCTCATTCCCTGCCCCGAGTAGCTTCTAGTAATAATTACATGCTATGAGACAAACATATTTTTTTTATATCTGATGTTCCATAGGCATCACAGACTTAATTTGTTCAAAATTGAACTCATTATATATTTTATTTTTCTTTCTTAGTCTAGTTAATAAAATGCTATTTATGAAGGCACTCAAGCCAGGGTCTCATGAGGGAGAAGTCTAGACTCCACATTATCTAACATGGATGGCATTCCCCCTACACCTTAGTGTTCACAGCTCCAGGGTCTTCTCATTACCTGTATCCCCTACCCTGTACCATGGAATCCACACGGGCAGACCTCCAGCTCTGACATGGTTCTTACTTTATTTTATTAAAAAAAATATATTCTTAATGACTTCAGAGAAGAAGGTTAGAGGGAGGGAATGATAGAAACATCAATGATGAGAGAGAATCATTGATCAGCTGCCTCCTGCACAGTCCACACTGGGGGTGGAGCCTGAAGCTTAGGCATGTGCTCTGACTGGGAGTCGACCATGACCTCTGGTTCATAGGTCGATGCTTAATCACTGAACTATACCAGGCATGGCTCTTATTTTAAACTAGAGGCCCAGTGCATGAAATTGGTGCCCTGATAGGGTCCCTTCGGCTGCTGGCCAGGGCCTTTCTCCCTTCTCCCAGCTGGCCCCACCCCCTGGTTGAACTGGACAGCCTCCCAGTTGAGGGGACAATTTCCATACTATGCTTTTATTATATAGGATACTAACTTCCATGTTTTTGCTATCACTTTAGTAATTTCAGCCTTCATTTGATTCCTTTCAATGTCACTTATTGCAACAAATATTGATTTGAGTGTTTAATAATAAACAGTCAACTACTGTGTTCTAGGCACTGGGGACAAAGTGTTGAACAAAACAGTACTGTAGTTCTCATGGATCCTATGTTCTAGTGGAGGAGAGAGCACATAAATAAGTATAATATTAGTGATAACTTTGTTGAAGAATTCTTAGATATCTATCTAGTAATTTATATACACTTATGTCGTCATTTCACTTATTTAGACTGAGAATAAGAACAAGACTTTGGAGGAACTGAATTACTGTCACACAAACTCATATGTCATACCTAGGGTGCTTTAGATCCAGCATCTGTTTAGCCATCTGGAGCTGAGTGTCTACTGGCATTCAGCAATAATTAGTTCTAGGAGAATAGTACAGTTTAGGCTATTTTGCATTTTCTATGGTCATTTCTATTTGGAAAGTAATTTAAAAAATAGTAGAAAGTTTATGAGCCTTATTTAAACAAAGTCTTTCAGCTGGTATAATCTGATAAGCTATAGAACTTCCTAATGACCCCTTGCTATTCCTTGACTGCACTAAGCAGACTCCTGCCTCAGGGCCTTGGCATTTAAATTCTTTCAGAAATATTCTCTTCGAGTTTTGTAAGCTTTGCTACCCCACTTCACCCTTTAACATACTACCCAAATAGTGCTTTTTCTCTAGCAATGTCTAGTCCCTTACCCTGCTTCACTCTTCTTTATACAATCTAACACCTCCTGATAAACATGTTTATTATCTGTTTCCCTACTAAAATGTAAGACCTGGAGAGC
Organism: Murina feae; assembly: GCA_004026665.1. Classification (NCBI taxonomy): domain Eukaryota; kingdom Metazoa; phylum Chordata; class Mammalia; order Chiroptera; family Vespertilionidae; genus Murina; species Murina feae. The sequence continues at coordinate 7,991 of PVJC01028698.1, read as the reverse complement.
AAGAATTTGTATATTTTGATCCCTGCTATTCCTACCACCTAGAATTGTAAATAGTATAGTACATAATCAGTAAATATTCACTAAGTGAATAAGTTGATGCAAAAGAGTTCACTGACTTTGCAGAGGAAATATTTTCAAATATATTAAGTAGGACAGATTAAATTATAAGTTTAGATGAAATGGAGCTAAAATTGTGATTGCTTTTATAAGAGAAGTAAGGTGATGATTAACATTAAGTGGAATGTACTCTTGGAGGAAATAAATGAAATCCAAGTTGGGGAAACTAAGAGAAGAATAAGATAAAGGAATGGGCAGACAATTTAATGTTACCATTTGAATACATTGTCCCAGAGTCTAAATATTCGGAAATGTATGCCTCTCCTGAGGGCATGAAAGGCACCACACCCTCAGGCTGTGGGATTGTTGTCTGACTAGGCCTGGCATGAAGTCCCTGAAGAGTCTGGCCAAGATGAATTGAGTGATTGGTGTTTCATTTCATTTCAGTTTTTATTATTATTATTATTATTTTTTTTTTCTCTCTTTCAAATCATTTTAATAACGTGGCAGTCAAAATAGGAAAAGCAGACTCAAACTTGTTTTCTGTAAGTGGGGTGGGGGGTGCTACCATGATTGCTTCACACAAGCACGATCTAAGCCTTAGAGTCTACGGCAATGATGACACCGATTCCAAAGAGCAAGGGTGGTGAGAAGGCTTCAAGGCTCACAGACGGAAAAGCTTGGTTTCGGAAAAGTCTCAGAGGGATCGCAGGTGGCAGGAGAGACATGAAATTTAAGGGACCTTCACAGTACAGGGCGCGGCTGCTGGGTCATCAGCACCTTGAAACGTTTCTTGATGGTGACTCGGTGTCGAGAGTACTTGTCGTCTGGGGAGAACCGAGCAGGATGGGCCGAACAGGTCTGTTGTCCAATGGGATCAAACTTCTTTAGGGTATAGACCCGGTCTCCCTGTTCATTGAGGTAATACTGGAGAAACATGATTTCGCTGAAGCAGGAGTTTCCAATTCCATCTGCACTTCTCTGTCTACTAAGGGCCTCATCTCATTTCAGTTTTTATTATGACTTCTTAGTTTCTTGTGCTCTTATGGAGTAAGCTTTTATTTTTCACTCCACTAATATTTATCAGTTGTATACAAAGTGAAAGGGTTGCTATAACTTTTTCAGAACAAGAAAAAACTTTATTTTCACCAACCAGTAAAACCTAAGGGCTTTTCAGGGCG
>PVJC01028697.1:5861-22481 GCA_004026665.1 Murina feae | reverse complement strand
CTGATGGCTGTTTGCAGGTGGACATCTCCCAAGGGGTCCCAGATTGCTAGAGGGCACAGGCCAGGCTGGGGGACCCCCTCCCACCTGAGTGCACAAATTTTTGTGCACCGGGCCTCTAGTATATATATATATATATATATATATATATATATATATATATATATATATATATATATCTTCATTAAAGCAATGTCTCCTTATGTTTTTAAGTATTCCCTAATGGATGATGATATGATCTACTAATAAAACAGATAATTATGAGAGGAACTTGTAAGAGGCTCATATAATTGTTGTTGCTGGGAAAATTTTCCTTGATTATACAAATACCATATGCTTTAAAAACATTATTAGTTGTCCCCTCTATTGAAAGTGCCAATAATCACAAGATTGTTATCTGACTCTACATGTCTATCACATACAACACATTACTTCCTCTGCAATTTCCAGATATTAATTAGGCCATTTAAAATGATTAGTATGTGTACCGTATTTTTCTTATAAACATTATAGTAAAGAAGATTTGTTCAAATGTAATGCACTTGCTACTCACACAGATATGTAGCTATTAACCATATCATTGAAGAGAAAAATCCATTCATATATAAAGTACCTAGAATTTAACAACTTCAGTTGAAAAGAGGTAATTAATGAGGCCAAATTAGAAACTGAAGATTGCAGATACTTTTGCATATTTAATATTCTGGACACAGACCTTAATTCTTACCAACAGTAGCTGAGTTCTCACAAGAAATATTTCTATTAGTTAGCAAACAATGTTAACAAATCATAATGCTTCAAAACTGCCTGGACTTAAAGAAAAGCTGAAATATAGACAATTAGTCATTGAAACATATGGAAGGTTTTTAAAGGGCTTTTAGAACATATGAACACAAAAGGCATATGACTAATATCTATGTAGGCTTATTTATCTTTAATTTGCTATTTGAAGTATGACAACTTCTGATCAAATTTATTTTAAAGTAATTCTTGTTTCTACTCAGTAGAAAATAAAGGGTGTGCCTTCAGATGATACTGATTTTGATAAAATAAATTCTTCCTTAAAGCATAGTGGTGCACCATTAACAGCATTAACTCTAGATTATTGAATCAGTAAGTGAAGTTCATTGGTGGCACTAGAACTACAACCCACAGCATCCTTAGCAGAATCCCAAGTCAAATAAAGTGTGTAGATATGAAATGGGAAAAAGTCACACTTTTATCATGATTTCCTAGCAACCCATACTACTCGGATGGTTTGCCATCCCCAAAACCTTTTGTTGTTATTCTCAAGTAAAAGTAGAAATAAATCCAAAAATATCTCAGATTCAAAAATCAGTTATCTCTATAAAAGAGAGTTCATTTAATGGCCGTAAGATTGTATATATAGTGAGGTGATTCAAAGTACATCAAATATCAAATGTTTTCCTGTTACATCTTTTACATTTTGTTCTGAGACAATAAAAACCACACCTGTTATATGCCATCATTAGCAGGCAGCAATGCAAAAATCCAGTGAAACTTTTGACAATTTGACAAGTTTGAACTAACAGGAAAATTTGCAGGTGCCTCTGTAAGTCTGATCTAGCTCTACTGACTGTGTCAGGATATGAAAGCTTTAAAATTGTTTTTCAAACCAGGGACATATATTTTTTAACGATGGCAATTATGAAGCAAGGAAATGCAAGTAAACATGAGTGAGAGGATGTGTGATTATTTACAAAGTTAACGTACAGTTAATAATAAGGAATGCATGTGAACAGACCAGTTGGAACATTATCAAAAGAAGACAGGCATCCATGAAATTGCTTCAGCATATGTCTGAGATTTTGTTGCCTTTGGATTCCTCTAGTATTTTTATGGTTTCCCATCTTACATTTAAGTCCTTTATCCATTTTGAGTTTATTTTTGTGTATGGTGTAAGTTGGTGGTCTGGTTTCATTTTTTGCATATATCTGTCCAATTTTCCCAACACCATTTATTGAAGAGACTGTCTCGATTCCATTATATGACTCATTTATGGATAATAAAGACCATTATAAACTGATGAACAAAAATAGATCAGAAGCAGAGAAGCATCAAACAGACTGTCAAACTACAACAGGAAGGCCAGGGAGGATTGAAGGGGGTAAGAGATCAACCAAAGGACTTGTATGCATGCATATAAGCATAACTAATGCACACAAAACACCAGGGAGTAGGGGGGGGGGCAAGGGATGGTCAAAGGGGAAAAAAGGAGACATATGTACTATACTCTTTGTAATATTTTAAGCAATAAAACAAAAATTTTTTAAAAGAAGACAGGCAAATTTTGTTTTTCTATTTGTAAGGCATTCTTCTTATTTACTCAACCTCTTCTTTTGAATCCCAGATTCTTTTGTTATTTGACATTTTACTCAATTCATGTTTAGCTACGTGAAATGAAAATAGATTCAGAAAAGGGGGCATCTAAAAGATGTATCTGACCATTGTAAGTGAGATACTGTAGGGAAAATGGCCACCTGGGTGCCTACCTCTACACCATGACTGACTTACTGCCATGCCACTTCTCTGAGCGAGAAGGAGAAGGTACAAGCACTCTGTGTGGAGATAGCTGAGAGAGGCTAAAATTTAATTTTGCAAAATTGGTAGCCAGGACATGGGGGTAGATCAGAATAAATCATCCCAATCCTGTTTGCCAAAATCAGATGATTGGAGATACTGAAGAGCACACCATATGCCTCCCCCAAGTAAATCAAATGATACTTTCATTTCTGTAATAAAAATATCCTCCATTTATCTAATGGTTTTACTTTTTTTCTCCAAATGCTCACATACCCACTTTCTTTATTTCATTATTAGGCCATAACCATGTCATTATTAGAATTTGGATTGCATATTGAGCTTAGATGATACGAAATACCTGTAGAACTATTTCAGAGAATTGATTTGTATATATATATATTCTTTCCAGTCATTGGAGAGAAGGAAAAGGGGAATAAGAATGACAGATTAGTCCTTTGTTAAGGACAGTACATTTTTACTTGAAAACCTGATAAATTGAAGCTCATAGAAATTCTGAATGGGTGCTTCATCTGTTGTAAAGAATTTGGCTTAAACTCGGGTTTCCACATTCCCAGTAAACTAGCAAAAAGTTTCTGGCACTCTCATAATATCCATAAGGTGGGTAATATTTTATTGTTGAAAGAACTAATTTCCTGTGTGACATGGGACAGCTTACTTTACTGTGCATGCTTCAGAGGTGAGGCTGGCAACAGAATTCACAGCCCAGTGTGCTGTCCTACAGGTCAGTGTGAATTAATTTTTTATCATACTTGTGATGTGCTGAACTTCTTGAAGGTAAGGATCTATGTCTTTCATAAATCATAGAAAATGTTTAGTCATCTCATTGAATCTTGATTTTCCCATCATCTCTATTATCTCATTTTGGAAGTTCTATTCGACTGACCCCCTCTGGACTCTATGTTTTTTTATTTCTTTTTTCTATTTTCCATTTCTTTGTTTCTCTGTTGTATTGTAGGTAATTTTCTAAAATCTGTCTTCTGGCTCACTAAATATCTCTTCAACTATATTTATGATGTTTAGTCCTCCTACTCAAATTTAATTTCAGTAATTACTTTTCATTTCTAAAATTTTAATATTTTTTTCAAGTATGCCTCATTAGTTTTGGGTAATTTCTTGCTCCTTAATCTTGTGGGGTTTTTTTTTGTTGTTGTTGTTGTTGCTGTTTTTTTCTCTACACATATTAAACTTATTTTATATGTTGTATATGATAAATATAGCATGTTAAGTCCTTGTGGGTGTAGTAGGTCTGTGGTTTGTTGTTTTCATCATCTCCTGTATATGATGGCTTTCTTTCTCATTTGTGTTTTTTTTTCCCAAATATATTTTTCTTGATTTCAGAGAGGGAGAGAGAGAGAGAGAGAGAGAGAGAGATATCAGTGGTGACTGAGAATCATTAATTGCCTGCCTCCTGCACCCAGCCTCCCCAACTGGGGACTGCATCTGCAACCCTCTGTTATTTTTTTATTGTGAATTCAAATATGGTGAAATTTTAAGTCCTGTATGAAGAATGTATTCCTCTGGGGAGCATTTACATTTTTTCTGTCAGAAACCTATCTGCACTACAGATTAGGGAAAATTTTATATTAAAAATCATAGGTTACACTTATTTGAGCCATACATATAATTGAGGCCCCAAGTCCACAAGAAACTTGGTTAGTGGCCATAAAGTTTCAGAGGAGGCTTATTGTTTAACATGTTCAAAGACTCAAGCATGAGAGAGATCATTTTCTTCTAGTCTGTGTTTTCAAGGCACAGTTTCTTCTAGCTTGGTTTTGATATTGATCCCTTATCCTATGCAGGCTCAATGTTTAACTGTCAGTTTCCACTCTGGAGTTTCACCAAAACTCTAGGTCATCCATATCCTCAGATGCTTCCGGTGCCCTGATAGAACTCTGACCCTCCATGTAATCTTGGGCAAATCAAGCACTATGGCTCCCAATTTATACATCTGCAAAATGTGTATTTCAGCTAAATTCACATATCAATTTTATTTTAGTAATTAACATTTTTCACTCTTAAGTGGAGAAAAATTTTAATTTCCAGTTAAATCAAGAATTCTTTTGACTAAGGTATGTGTAGACTTGTTAGAGTCCAACAAACTTAGAAAAGTTCATTCCATGACAGGAAAATTATTTGGTTCAGTGTCTGAACATTGGAGGAATGTCTTGGAAGTATTGTTCAAAAGATATTTCTGACGTCATAGTAGTCAAAGTTAACAGTTTAATCAAGAGTAAATAGTTTCAACAATCAAAAAAGTCTCCCACACTTCCTGCTAGACCCATTCAATTTTTAAATTGAATTCTGCATGTCAATAAGTAGTGAAAGGAAAAAGTCTATTTATTGCCTACTTTCTTTTTCAACATTCTTCACTTTATTCACTTCTTTGACATATTTGTTTGTGTAATCATGGAATAGTGGCATGTGAATAGATCTTAGAGATCACTTTCTTAATTTGTTTTAGTTGTTTGTTTTTCTTTTTTCTATATACATATTTTTTATTACATAAAGTATTACAAAGATTAGTACATATATCTCTTCCCCCCCCAGTTGCTTTATTCTTTTTTTAGATCACCTTGTTTTGCCCCCCTTCCTTTATAGCTGAGAAAACTGAGGCCCAGAGGTTGAATGACTTGTATAAGGTCATGCAGATTATTAGTCACATAGTTAATAAGAAAGGCAAGTCTCATGATCTCTGATTTTGGCCTTTTGTCCAATATAGCATTCAGAGAGCCTTGTTCAACTTTAACAGGTGTTAAATTTTCACTGAATCTCTATAATATTGGCATTGCACATATATAGGAGAAGATCCCAGCATCTCAATTTGACTAACAGAATATTATGAAAACTATCAGAGATTCGGCATAGGAAAATTCAGGCAGAAATGAACTCAAATACCAGCTCTGCTTCTAAGTTACTATGTGACCTGAATTAAGTTACTTGATTTCTCTGAGCCTCTCCTATAAAATGGGAAAATAATTTTTACTGTGTAGGGTCATTGTAAGGGTTAAATGATATAATACATGAAAAACACCTAGCATATGTTTCTCCCATAGTAGACATTAAATTATAATAATAAATGGTAGCTATTATTGTCATTATATTTCATTTCTCATTATAAAGACAAATTTCAAAGACATTTTTTAAGTAGAAGATAAATGAGTAGCTGTCTTAAAGAAATTCGTTTTTACACATTGTAAAGGTGAATTAATTTAAGACTATGAAAACTCTTTCTCCTCCAAAGTCATTACCTTCTTTTGTCTCTACCCATTTGATGTTTTTCCTATGTTTGTAGAATAGATGTTTTACTGAAAACTTGGCCAAAAACTAGTTGTTCTCTCTCTTTACTCTCTTTGTTTTAATTCCTTCTATTTATTATAAAATCATATTGAAGGAAAATTTATATTCCTGGTATGTCAGCTAAGATTGGAGTAAATAACAGGAAATACTTTCTATAAGGAAAAAAAATTAAGAGGGGCTTAAACAAGATACAAGTGTGAATTTATCTCACACAAAGGAAATCTAGAGGTAGGCAGTCCAAAGCTTGTATGGTGACTCTAGAAAGAAAGTTACATGTAGTTCACATCACTACTATCCCGTAAAAGAGACCCTTATTCTCACCGTATACAAGGCAGCCAGTGCTCCAGCCACCACATCTTTATTCCAGTTAAGACGAAGGAATTGGGTAGAGAAAGGGCCTGTCCCCTCTTTTTAAGGAGGCTTTATTGAAGCTACTGCTGGAAACATTGGCTTATATCTAATTGACCAATAACTAAGTCATTTAACCACACATAGAAGCAAAGGAAGCTAAGAAATGTAATATCTATTTAAGGAAGACGTGTGCACAGGTAAATAACATTGAATTTCACTGTAATTTTCCGGCTCCCAACCAAAACAACAGGGCACCATGGCCAGTTTTGTGATTTACTGTGTTCTCAATATAAAGACAAACCCATAGCTCAATGGAAATTAGCTTTCTTTATAGTGATACCAGTGACACACTGCACAAATGGATTCTCTTCAAAATTTGGTGTGGGAAACAAATTAAAGGATCCCACTAGTTTTTATATTGATCACATGTTGAAATGATAATATTTTGGATATATTGTGTTAAAGTATAATATTAAAATTAATTTCACCTGTATTTTTTAAAATTTAATGTGGCTACTAAAAATGTTTTCATTAGTCCTAACTGGTTTGGCTCAGTGGATAGAGTGTCGGCCTGTGGACTGAAGGGTCCCGGGTTTGGTTCTAGTTAAGGGCATGTACCTTGGTTGCGGGCACATCCTCAGTAGGAGGTGTGCAGGAGGCAGCTGATCAATGTTTCTCTCTCATCGATGTTCCTAACTCTCTATCCCTCTCCCTTCCTCTCCATGAAAAATCAATAAAATATATTTTTTAAATGTTTTCATTATTTATGTGGCCTACATTTGAATCTTACTTTATATTTGTAGTGGACAGCATTGCTCTAATATCTAGCCTGGAAACTATAACCAAATGTTTCTTCCAAATTAAACTGAATATATGGTGATAGCAAGGTAAATGAACAAATAAACTTATAGTATAGGATTAGTGACAAAGTCAGTTATATGTGGAGAAGGTTTACCACAAATTATTCAATTTTAGTATAATTGACCCAATAATCCTTTTTGATAATAATAAGACAACAAAGGTACCAATTATTAAATATTTTAATTTATGACAATAAAACCATAACAAGGAAATATAAAAGAATGCTTACTCTTATATTTCCTAAGACAGGAAAAACATCATGACATTAATACTCAAGAGTTCTGCAAAATATAATAAAGAATACAAATGTGGACCAATAATATAGTAATTCAATTCCTAAAGATACTACTACTTCTATAGAATGTAGACCTGAAAAGCCAGACTTTTGGTCTCTCAAGGAAATCAGTATATGTTTTAGATAAAATGAATAATAAAGTAATAGGTTTATAACTTGGATAAGTGAAGTGTTTTTATGTCATAAAATGAGTTAGAACACTCTGGGTCTGGCCAGAAAACCTATCTATATATATAAAAGTCTAATATGCTAAGTGTCCAACCTTCTGACCAGTCACCATGATGTGCACTGACCACCAGGGGGAAAACACTCAACACAGGAGCTGCTGTGATGTGCACATTTATAGAGAAATGGCACCATGGACCTGGTGCCCACAAAGCAACACTCTGCTTCCCCCAAGTGGGACACAGGCCCCATCACTACCCCGGAGAGACACCCCACCAAATTGCAGCTGATGCTGCCAAGACCCTATGGCACAAAATGCAGCCCACAGCCCAGCCCACCTGGAAATGATGGCTGTGGGCACCGGGTAATGATCTCATGTAGCAATGCCCAGCTTCCTCTCCCTAGAGACTAGTCTTGGAGTTTCTTCAGTCTAGGAACACACTTGCTTTACAGCCAGATGGAAGCATTTTAGAGTTTAACCAAATATCTGTGAAGTGGTTTCCAGTGCTTCATCTCATTTGATCCTCACAGAAGTCCTGGAGTAGGTAGACAGGAGACTCTGTGGGATCCTATTTTCTTTCCATTAGCTGGAAAAAATGAGATTTAGAAAGCTTAGAAACTTGACCAGACTGAAAAGAAGTAAGAAATGGTAGACCTTGAAAATGACTTCAAGTTTTTTCACTGCACAGAGTATAGTCAAACACTGCTTAAATATTTTACCCTTTGTTTTCCCTGCATGATCTACAATAATAATCTGCTTCATGTTGATATTTACTGCTGTGTTGCTGACAGTTACCTGAAAGAGAAGTTGGGGTGCTTCATTGGGCTGGAAGAAGTTTAGTTAAATCAGAAAGCAGGTCTAATTAAGCAAGTTTATTCTATACATATAAAAAGCTAAGTTGTCTCACGCATTATCACAAGCCTGTGTTTTGATCTGTCATTGTTGATTGTGAATTTAGTTGACACTTCTATTATAGAGAAAGGGTGAATAGCGATATTAAGATATTTCTTCTAATTAATTTCCTTTCAATGTGCACGAACTCATATACCAGGCCACTAGTAGAGATAATAAACAAAGTGGCAAGGATTACAGCTTGTCATTCAGAGTGGTTCTTGGATGGTCCTTAGGCCGTAAAATCTTCTTCAGATTCTTTATTTAGTTTGAATGTTTAAAAAAAATCATGTGTGCTATACAAGGAGGAATTACTGTGGTATAGACAGAGGCTCAGGATTACTAAATTTTCATTTGGCATCTGAGCTGCCATGACCTTTTCTTCAATTTTGTATCTTATGTAACTGCCACAGAGCCTGGCCTCTTTATGGGCTGGGACAACTAAATTAAGATATTTCCCCAAGGTTATTAAATCTGAGTTTTTACTTAGCAGTGAGCTTTTCATAAACACAATTTGACTTTGATAAAAATCCAAATAGCCTCTTTTAATGTTATGTGAATATCGTCACATTAACCTAGCCAGAACTTTTTGTTTTTCTCTGTCCAATATTCTTGTCAAAACAAATTCTAGGATAGTAGAGACAGGGAGTATATCCATTTTAATCATCATCAGTCTCTTCATAATGGGAGATGTCCCTCACTTGAGGCACATGTGGGGATAGTTGATATGGTCCTTGGGAATTAGAGGATTACCAACAGAGTAGCAAAGCCTCAATCCATCTCATTCCTCTCAGCCTTTTTGCATCGTTAGTCCAAACATAAATTAAAACAAGCTTTGGAACTGTATACCAAGGGTTAAAATAGTGAATAAGTGATTAATTTCTACTTTTTTCATAATATCCATCTTAGGCATGGTAGTAAGAAATGAGAAGTTAATCCTAGTCAATAATCTCTTTTATAAGAAGTGCAATCTATAATGTTGGTCTTCAAGCAAGATACAAAGTTTCTTGTAGGTTTATTCCACATCCTACCCTTCAGTAACAGCAGGTTTGGTCCATAAATACATTTTTTATGTGTGAGGAAATTTCCTTGTGGGTAATACATCTCTCTAAAAATATCTCTCTCTAAAAGATTGGTTCATAGGGAAGCAACCCACATAGCCCCTGAAGACTTCTGGTAGAAAGCAAAAAGATCCACCACCATCCTAGAATTCAGCTCCTAAGATGTGATTAACTCCACCATAGGAGCAGAGAATGGGTAAAAGTTTAAAGATGATTTTCAAAGGACCATATATCTAAGCAAACTGTGTGCACCTTGATAGGAGATATACAAGGGCAATGGCAAATCATTTCCAGATTGCCAGGGAATTGAATCAGGACCAAAAGAAAGATAGTCTAGTTATATAAGTCAGACGTTCAATAGCAGTTCACCTTACCTCTGCCAAGTTTTATAGTAATTGTTGTTTTGGGCAAAACTCTCATATACGGAAAGATAACCTATGTTAGAAACAAGGGCTCATGAACACATTAAAAACAATCAGAAGGGACTGTGCAACAACAGGGGATCTACCTGTGAAATTCTAACCTGGAACGTTGCAGAAAAGTCTTAGTTATCAAAGAACCCTTTGGTGAGTCTAAGGAATCTATTTTATATAAAGAAATACACCCAGTGTCATTACCACCATTAAACTAGCTCACCAATATGGCTGACAAAAACCTCTAGCTGCAAAGTTTTCACACCCTATTTCCAGGAATGTATTAGGCATACCTTTTGTGGCCCAGATAATCTGAACGGTGATGGGGCTTATTAATGACCATAATGATGATTATGGTAATAGTAATAATGATGATGGTGATAATGTTACATTTATTGAGTTCTTATTATATACATACTATACAAATACTATCTATTTAATCTTCATCACAAGTCAGTATTTCCAGAGAATTTTCTTTACAACCATTTTCTGTAAGATTTTATAGACAAACAAAAACATTCTGTGGTGATAAATTAAAAGCAGAAATACTGCATGTGTTAGCTCCCACTTGGAAATTCACAAACTACCTTCTCATATTCCAGATTCTTAAAAATCCATGCAAGAGGAAAGCTGTGTAGCAGAACATTCCACAAAAATTTGAACAGGCAACCCAAGCTTTGTTTAACATTACCTCATATCTGTGTTCTTTGGAACACACTTTGGGTAAAGGTGCTATAAAATGCTATTGTCATTGTATAGATGAGGACATGAAAACTTAGAGAAGCCCTGATTGATTTGGCTCAGTGGATAGAGTGTCGGCCTGCGGACTGAAGGGTCCCAGGTTCAATTCCAGTCAAGGGCATGTACCTTGGTTGTGGGCACATCCCCAGTAGGAGGTGTGCAGGAGGCAGCTGATCGATGTTTCTCTCTCATTGATGTTTCTAACTCTCTATTCCTCTCCCTTCCTCTCTGTAAAAAATCAATAAAATATATTTAATCAATAAAGGGAAAATTTGAAAATATATATATATATTTAAAAAAACTTAGAGAAATTCAGCAGTATGCCTTGGATCACATAACCAGTAGGAGGCAGCACTTTTGAAGCTAAGTTTATTTATTGCCAAAGCTCATACTCATCTTTGACTGTAATGACTCAGATCATCACTATGATGTATTAATGGTTTATTATGTTCAAAGTGCTTTATGTACATTGTATCTCATCCTTACCACAGTCCTGCAATGAGAGCACTGTTATTCCTATTTTGTAAATGAAGAGAATGAGGCTTGATTAGATCCAATGACTTACCCAGAACTTGTCAAACAAAGAAGCTTATCTGGGGCTGTCAGCGGGGCTGTAGAGTTTATTGGTTCTGGTCATGCAGTCTTAAATTAATTACCTAACTTCGTGAAGTTTTGATGTCCATATCTATAAAATGAGTGTAATATCTCTGGCACATAGTAGTTATTTCATAAATAGTTTCTATTCCAAAGATAGTAACAAATTTAACCAAGCCAGTATACTTTAAAATAAATATATAGTGAGGCTTAACATTGGAAGTATGGTTCATGAATTTATTCATTGCCTCTAAGGTAGATATGAACTTTGCTATCAATCAAGTTTTTAGGCATCATTAGAGAAGGCAATTGAGGGCCAGAGAGTAGCAGGCAGCCAAATAAACCCCATGCTCAGTGATGGAAGATATAAATTCTGTAAAGGTCATAGTTTCAGATTCAACCAAAAGGTTCAGCACAGTGTAGTGCAAAGAACACAGCTTAGAGTTAGACAGACCTGAATGTGATGCCAGCATCATCTCTAATTAGCTGTATGACCTTTAGCAACTCATTTAACCTCTCTGAGCCATAGCATCTCATCCAAAAAAAAAATGGAATTAACACTACCTTGCAAGGTTGCAGTAAAGATTAAATGAGATATTGTATGTGAAGATTCTGGCACTGAACCTGGTACTCATTACATGGTAGTGTTGGTCCCTAGGGCTTTGCCTTCTACCTTCTAGAGCAGCGTGCTTTAACCAACAAAAGAGAAATGTATCAGTGAACGGGCATTGGTCCAGTCTCAGAAATGTGCCTGGTGCCCTCTACAACCTTAAGGGTGGTCTGGGGCATGGATATGGATGTTAATTAGTCTTTTAAATATTAATCCCAAAGTATCGTCAATCACTATGATAGTGACATGTGTCACTGTGACCGAGGAATCCTGAGAGAATAAAGTCATCAAAAACAATTTTTAAAGCAAGGGGGAAGGAAGATCCCCCAACTTTAGCAGCTGATTTACATCTATTAAACTGATAGAACCAGGTTCAAAATCCTGGGGTAAAATTTGAATTTTGCTATTTCCTCCCCTGCAAATTTCAAGCAAGGTACAAATTGTGTGCATGTTTATGCAAATATCATATAGATGTGTTACAGATACAGTTGGGGACATTTCCTTCCTTCTATGCTAAGGCTTGTAAATTAATTCTAGAGCATGCTCTAAGGACTACCTACATAAAAGTGCATGTAGCATTTAATCTCCATATACTTAAACCAGAATGTACTTAAGCATGTACTTAAACCAGAAAGTCACATGCTTGCACACTCACACAAACACATTTCCACATGTGCAGTCATGCAAATGCACAAACATGCAGATACTTACACACCTGTACACACACTCAAGCACACTCATGCACATATGTAGTCAAAAAAGGCTCACATATGCACACATATATACTCAGACTCTAGCACGGGATCATCGTATATGTATATGAGTATACTATTGCACATTTATGCATGCACTCAAGCACATGCTTGCTCACTCATACACACCATGCACGCTTATACACATTCACTCATTGCTGTACTTACACACTATAAGTCTGTTTATTTCTGAAGAATATTGTAATTAGTCTGAATAAAAAGAAAATTATTTTATAATAATATTTTCATCCAAGGCTTATATTCCTGACCATTGAACACTTAAGATTTTATCTACTTAGGTTACATTCTACAGCAGAAAGGTTAGAGAATTTTAAAGGCTGTAAATTATATTCATACCCTTTTAAAATAATTTTTAACTCTCATTCTACCTCCAAATACAGCACATCTATAAAACTGAAGTGATTTGGGGGGTGTAAAATTTTGTAATAATTACAAATTGATATGTGCACTGTAGAGTAGTTTAAAATCATTAAAACGATGCACTTTTTAAAGTAAGTACTTCTTAAGAAAACAAGTAAAGCAATATTGCAGTGTATTAATGGAGCTCAGGATATCTTAAATTAATTTTGAAATTAAACATCAAAAACTGCAACTTGAAAAAAATATAATTAGGTGAACCATTATATAGAAATCAAAAAGAGAAATGACTCCTGAAATTTAGGAAATTGGAAATTAAGGGTGTCAGTAATCCTGATTTAGCAGAGGCAAAAATTGTCAATGGAAAGACAATATATGCTGCTTAAGGTATTCTTAAAAACCAAACTGTGCCAGGCTTGCTATTCTATTTTGGTTTCTGGTGTGGAGTTTTGTTTTGCTTGTATTGCATATCAGTGTGAGAACTTCATGCGGCAAAAGACTTGCAAACCTTTTCTCAGTGGAAGACTTAACCCTATGAGCCTTTTACAGAGGAAACTGGTGACACCAGACTGCAGGAGACAGACTACTCATCTCCTTTTTCCAGCCCAAACATTACATTGAACTGTATTGATTGTTGATATTTGACCTATAAATACAATATTTTCATATGATTAAGCCTAATCTTTTCAACATAACTAGATTTGGGAGGAAAGGGAGTTGTAATTATCTGGAAAGTGGCCTTTTTCTGATCCCAGAAGTATGCTGAAAATAAGTGATCACAAAATCATTTCTGAGACATGGAGCTAATTACTTAATTGTTATTGTTTCATGCATTTAAAGAAGGAATAATTCCAATTTACCACACATAACACAAAAGTTAGGAGGATTAAGATTAAATATCATAGTGTTTTAAAATATTCCAAATTACAATAGAAATAAACTTAAGGGTAAGACATTCCCACCTGTTTGGATCTTTCATTCATTCAGACTATTCTCAGGTGTAAGCTAGCTTGCACAAAAGTTTTCTCAATTTACTTAACAATTTGAAATATCTCCATTCTGAAAACATTCATCTTCAGCTACCCCTGCATGAGAGGAATTTATGAAATCTTTTGACATTATCTGGACTTCTCTCTCATGTGGATTAAACCCAGTGTCTATTAATAAAGGTGCCTGTAGTTTTGTTCTATTCTATTCTTCTCCTGTCTCCGTGGGTCTCTGGCAACTCCCTGTCAAACTGAGTGACAAGATACAACTTGTCCCTCCTTGTAGGTAACTCCATCTATTATTTATACTTCAGAGACATACAGGTGATATTTAGCACTTTGTTTGGTTGAGACTTTAGTCATTTATAAGAATTATTTCTTTAAGAAGAATGATATCAACTCTAGAAAGAACTTTACTCCAGCTCTGTGTAAGGCAGCAGGCATATATAATAATCACTTACTATGCACTGAATCCTATGTATTGCAGGAATGAGACATACAAGCAACAAAATAATTCAAACAGTATTTCTAGATAGCAATTTGGCAAATGTGCAAGACTATTCACAGCAATTATTCAAGATAGAAAGAAATCAGTTACAATTTAAATATGCAATAGTATCAGAAAGGTTAGGTAAATTAGGGTGCATTTTAAAATATATTGCTATTACAATATTTATAGAGGATTTTTAATTTATATTTTTAAGATACAGGAAGTCCAGCCCAGCCAGTGTTCTCAGTGGTTGAATGTCAACCTATGAACCAGTAGGTCACACTTTGATTCCTTGTCAGGGCAAATGCTCAGGTTATGGGCTCAATCCCCAGTGTAGGGTGTGCAGGGGGCAGTTGATCAATGATTTTCTCGCATCAATGATGTTTCCATCTCTTTCTGCTTTTCCCTTCCTCTATGAAATCAATAAAAATATTTTTAAAAGATATAGGAAGTCCAAAATAAGCTTTAAAAATGTGTCTGATATTTCACCAAACTGCAAAAAGTACAGAATAGAAGGAAAGATGTGAAAATATTGACAGTGTTCTTTGCTAGATTGTGATACATTTTTCTTCTTTACTCTCTTCTGTGTTAGAGATACAGATAACTTAGTAATATAGGAAGCAACATAGTGGAAAATTCTGGGCAAAAATATTCTTTAGGATCAGAAACTTTTATTTACTCAGATAAAGTAGACTTCATAGAAGACCTAGTAATAGCCCTTGAGAACTTGAAAAGTTTCAGATGAAGTCCAGAATGGTGATCAGGTCTTCTAAAACCTTGTAAACTATATATAGAGAGATAAAAAGATACATAAAAATACAGCAAGAGATGTCAAGCTTGGCTATATGGGATAATTTAAAAATCAAAATTGCTTATGAGGACAAACCCTGGTATTTCCTTTTTAGGAGATTTCCACCCCCCCCCCCACACACACACACTATTTATTTATTTATTTTTAATTTACTTATTGTCTAAAGTTTTACATATGTCTCCTTTTCCCCTGCTTGACCGCTCCTCCCCAAGCCATTCCCACCCCCAACAAGCCCCCACTGTCCCAGTGTCTGTGTTGATTGGTTATGCTAATATGCATGCATAAAAGTCCTTTGGTTGCTCTCTAACCCCCCCTCCTCTGCCATTTGTTTCTGGATCTATTCTTGTTCATCAAATTATGTTGATCATTATAACCCATATATGGGTGAGATCATGTGATATTTATCTTTCTCCAACTGGCTTATTTCACTTAGCATAATGCTCTCCAGTTCCATCCATGTTGTTGAAAATGGCAAAAGTTCCTTCTTTTTTATAGTGGCATAGTATTCCATTGTGTAGATGTGCCACAGTTTTTTAATTCATTCATCTACTGATGGGCATTTAGGTTGTTTCCAAATCTTAGCTATGGTGAATTGTGCTGCTATGAACATAGAGGTGCATATATCCTTTCTGATTGTTGTTTCTGGTTTCTTGGGATATAGTCTCAGAAGTGGGATTACTGAGTCAAATGGGAGTTCCATTTTTAAATTTTTGAGGAAACTTCATACTGTTTTCCACAGTGGCTACACTAGTCTGCATTCCCTCCAGCAGTGCAAAAGGGTTCCTTTTTCTCCACATCCTCGCCAGCACTTGTTATTTGTTGATTTTTGATGATAGCTATTCTGACAGGTGTGAGATGATATCTCATTGTTGTTTAGACTTGTATCTCTCAGATAACTAGTGACTTTGAGTATGTTTTCATATGTGTCCCAGCCTTCTGTATGTCCTCTTTTGAAAAGTGTCTATTTAAGTCCTTTGCCCATTTTTTTAATTGGATCATTTATCTTCCTTTTGTTAAGTTGTATGAGATCTCTGTAAATTTTGGAGATTAAATCCCTATCTAAAATATCATTGGCAAATATGTTCTCCCATGCAGTGGGCTTTCTTGTTGTTTTGTTGATGGTTTCTTTTGCTGTGCAGAAGCTTTTTATTTTGATGTAGTCCCTTTTGTTTATTTTCTCTTTAGTCTCCATTACCCGAGGAGCTGTGTCGGTAATGATATTGCTATGATATATGACTGCTATGTTGCTGCCTATGGAGTCTTGTAGGATTTTTAGGGTTTCCCATCTTGCATTTAAGTCTTTAGCTATTTGGAGTTTGTTTTTGTGTATCGTGTAAGTTGGTGGTCCAGTTTCTTTCTTT
>PVJC01028696.1:0-22393 GCA_004026665.1 Murina feae | reverse complement strand
TCGGTCTTTTGGGGTTCATTTTATTTGGGAATCTGTGAGCTTGTTGGATTTGTGTGAGTTTTTTCCTCCCTATATCAGGGAAGTTTTCTGTCATTATTTATTTAAACAAGCTTTCTATTCCTTGCTCAGTTTCCTCTCCTTCTGGCACCCCTATTACATGGATGTTATTTCTTTTCGTGTTGCCCCAAAGTTCTTTTAGCCTGTCCTGCTTTTTAATTTTTTTCTAGACGCTGCTCTGCTTGGGTATTTTTTCCTACCTTGTCCTCTAGCTCACTGATGCGATCCTCTGCTTCTTCTAGTCTACTATTGATGCTTCCTATTGAGTTCTTTATAGCAGTGATGTCATTTTTCATTTCTTCTTGGTTCCTTACACATATTGTTGAATTTGTCTTCCGTTCTTTTCATCCACCTTATGACCATTTCTCTGAATTCCTTCCCTGTCAGGTTGCTTGCCTCCATTTTGTTTACTTCTTTTTCTGGTGATGCCTGTTTTTCTTTCATATGCAGGCTGTTTCTTTGTCTCCCCATGATCTCTCTTCTTTGGGTGTCTGGTTATGTAGTTCTCTCTCTCCTTTCCGTGAGGAGGCGCAGGGCTTGTCTGAATCCACATATTCACGCTGCTTGGGGGTCCGGTGTTCCTGGGTTCATATTTGGTCCCTGGCTGCCGTGTTTGCATGGTCCCTGCATGTATACACTTCTGATAACAGCCTCTCTCAAAGGATCTGTGTTGTAGGCACCAGGAATGGAACCAGGTGTCTGACCAGTGGGATCAGACCAACGCTGGATTCAGCCGAAATCTTCGTCTTTTTATGTTGTTTTTCTTTTCAATGAAGTGCCTGGCATATAGAATGGGCTAAATAAATATCTGTTGAATGAATGAACACTTAGTGTTGTTGCCACTGTAACTTATTCCAAATTTAGTGTCTTAAAATAACACAGACTTATCATTTTATAGTTCTGGAGATCAGAAGTCCAAAATAGGTCAGTAGTTCTGTGTTCCTTTTAAAGACTCTATAAGGAATTGGTTTCCTTGCTTTCAGCACCTAGAGGTCACCTGCATTCCTTGGCTCTTGCCTCTTCTTCCATCTTTAAAGCCAGTAGCATCTTCAGATCCCTGTCTTTTCATACTGGTCTTTTCTCATGCTGTTGAGCATCCCCACAATCATTATTCTAAACTCTATATCTGAAAAATGTATGATCTCCATTTCATCCAGAGCTGTGGTTTCCTCTGCTGGGTCTGGGCATCTTTGGAGAGGACCAGATGTGCACCAAGGTCTGGTTTTTCTAGCCCTGGTTCCAGAAGGAGATCAGAGAAAGACTCAAAACCTCCAGAGATCTTCCTCTGCCTGCAGTATGATTGTTATTCATAGTCTTAAATTGCCTCAGGCTACAGACCACAGTAAGTCATAGACTCAATAGGGTGGAGTGAGATGTTTTCAACCAAGTAGGACAATTGCCTCTCTCCCCCAGCAAAATCTGCCTGGATGATATATACCTAACTGAGAAAGATGACCTCTGCAGCATGAGGGAATGAATCAGCACAGGAAATGGGGTAGCTGCCTTTCAATCTGTAACGTGAGATCCCTCAACCCTGGAATCTCCTCACACAGCTCTAGTCCACTCTGCCCTCCCTCTGTTGGAGCCCCAGGTGAGTGGCTACACACAAATTTTTGTGCATTGATCCTATAAGAAGGTACCCGTATTTGTAATCTACTCTCCTGGCAGACAGCAACCCTGCTGCTTTTCACAGCCAGAGGGTATATGGGCACCTTTCTCAGTTCTGGTGCTCTCTGCTGAGAGGCCTAGCTTGGGATTTGGACCCCATGATACTCCTATGATGTGCATATTGTTACATTTCATGTTGCCCCACAGCTCCCTGAACCCCCACAGGGATATTGTTGAGACAAACCTTTGGAACTTCAGCTGCTGTCTGAGGGAGCCAGGCCAGCCCTCTCGTGCTTCTGCGCTTCCAAGCAGTCTGTATGTGACCTTCAATTTCCATCCTTGGTTGTCAGAGTTCTCTCCAGCGAGTCCTCAGTTGATTATTCAGGGTAATTTTTCTGTATTTTAGTTGTATTTCCAGTTCTATCCTGGAGAAATTTAATGTAGCTTTTACTTACTCCACCACCATTTTCAACAAAATAGACTTAAAAAGAAAGGCTGTAAAAGAGACAAAGAAAAACATCATATAATGATAAGGGATCAATCTAATAAGAGAACAAAAGCCTTGTAAACATCTATGCAGGCAACATAGTTCCATATAAATATACAGGGTACAAAAGTAAGTTTACAGTTCTTCATTGGAAAAAGATATGCAGGTTATGATTATTATAATAGTTTTATTAACTCTGTGTTTTACATATTCATAATTGTAAACCTATTTTTGCCCACACCTGTATAAAACAAATATTGATGGACATAAGGCAGAGATTGGGAGTAATACAATCATGGTAGGGAATTTTAACACCCAATTAATATCAATGGATAGGATATTCCAGACAGAAAATCAAGAAGAAAACAGCAGCCTTAGATGACACACTAGATCAGTTGAATTTAATTAACATTTTCAGAGCATTTCCCCCCAAAGTAGCAGAATATATCTTATTTCCCAAGTGCACATGAACCATTTTCCAGGATAGAAACATGGTTGTTAGGCCACAAAACAAGTATCAATAAGTTTAAAAAGATTGCAGTCATATAGAACATAATCTCTAATCACATGGTATTGTTACAGAGACCGGAGAAGAACTAAGCAATGCTTAGAAAGATGGAGTTACATTTATAATTATTATTATGCGTGGGCCCAGAGGAAAATGTCTCTAGAATTCTGGGTGAAGTCACACAGGAAGTTTCCTGTATTTATACCTTTTTACCCTCTTTGTCTCCCAAATATGGGGTTTTCTGGTCCCCTTTGCAAATTGAGATTATTACAGATGTCCCCCCTTTTACCCTCCATGGCTCCCCTCTACTCTGTTCCCACCCCAGCCCAGGCCCTCACCACCCTATTGTCTGTGTCCATAGGTAACGCATACATGCATTTAAGATCTTTGTCTAATCTCTTCCCTTCACCCCCCACACCCTCATCCCTCTGAGAATCGTCAGTCTTTTCCATTTCTATACCCCTGGTTCTATTCCATTCACCAGTTTATTCTGTTCATCAGATTTTTTATTCATTTGATTTTTAGATTCACTTGGTGATAGATATGTCTTTGTTACTTTCTTGTTCATAATTTATTATCTTTACATTTTTCTTCTTCTTCCTCGTCTTAAAGAATACCCTTCAGCATTTCATATAATACTGGTTTGGTGGTGCTGAACTCCTTTAGCTTTTTCTTGTCTGTGAAGCTCTTTATCTGACCTTCAATTCGAAATGATAGCTTTGCTGGGTAGAGTAATCTTGGTTATAGACTCTTGCTATTCATCACTTTGAATATTTCTTGCCACTCCCTTCTGGCCTGCATAGTATATGTTGAGAAATCAGCTGACAGTTGTATGGGTACTCCCTTGTAGGTAACTAACTATTCTTCTCTTGCTGCTTTTAAGATTCTGTCTTTGTCTTTTGCCCTTGGCATTTTAATTATGATGTGTCTTGGTGTGGTCCTCTTTGGATTCCTTTTGTTTGGTATTCTATGTGCTTCCTGGTAAGTCTATTTCTTTCAACAGGTAGGGGAAGTTTTCTGTCATTATTCCTTCAAATAGGTTTTCAGTACCTTGCTCTCTTTCTTCTTCTGGCACCCCCATAATTCAGATATTGGTATGCTTGAAGTTGTCCCATAGGCTCCTTACACTATCTTCGTATTTTGTATTCTTTTTTCTTTTCTGGTTGGGTGTTTTTTGCTTTCTTGTTTCTTGGGATCCTCTGTTCTACTGTTGAATCCCTGTATATTATTCTTTATTTCAATCAGTGTATGCTTAATTTCTGACTGGTACTTTTCCTTTTTTTTTGGCATTCTCACTAAGATCCTTGAAAGTCTCATTAAGTTCCTCAGAGGTTTCTAGAAGATTCTTGAGTAACCTTATAACTGTGGTTTTGAACTCTATATCCAATAGTTTTCTTTCTTCCATTTCTTTCATTTGTGACATGTTTCTTTGTCTCTGCATTTTGGCTACTTTCCTGTGTTTGTTTCTATGTATTGGGTAGAGCTGATAAATCTCTTTGAGTTGATAGAGTGGCCCTGTGTAGCAGGTGTCCTATAGGACCCAGAGGCTCAGCCTCCCCAATCACCTGAGATGGACACTCTTGGTGCACCCCTTTGTGGGCTGTGTACAGTTTTGCTATAGTTGAGCCTTGATTGCTGTTGGTATCACTGAGAGGAGTTGACCTTCAGGCCAATTGGCTGTGGGGACCAGCTGCAACTACAGTGGGAGAGCTGCTGTGCAGGAGACACCCTTATGGGACAGGACTGGCTTCAGTGGGGCTTTGGTGCTCACTGAGTCCGCCCCTTGAGTATGTGCCTTATGGATGTATAGAGTTGTAATTGGTATGGTCTGACACTGACCACTGGGTACACAGGCTCTTGGGTCTCCAGGGTGTACAAAGTCAGCCACTGCTAGGTGCCACCCAGAAGGAGCTACAGAAAGATCTTCATATTCCTTCTTTTTGTATCGAGTTTGGAAGTGCCCAGACCAGCCCCAGCTGTGAAGCAAAGCATGCTGGTGCTGGTGCCAGGTCTTGGGTCTTTTATTGATAGGTTTGAGGCTCCCTGACTCAGCTGCAGTTTATTTGACAGGTTTTAGGCTGAGAAAGGACAGGAAATTCATATGCAAAAGCTGCTGCGAACAGCTTGGGCGGGGTTGTAAATTGGGTGAGAGGTCTCAGGGAATCACCAGGGCAGAGCAAACAGAAATGGCTGCCAGTCAGCCTTGCACTGAGGAGCTCCCAGCACAAGGAACAGTCCTTGAGCACCTCAGTCTGGAAGAAAGATGCTCCATGCTCCTGCCCTGATGCCAGAAGCCCAGTTTCTCACTGTATGTGTCTGGGTCCTCCAGAACCTCACCTGGCACTGGAGCTCAGAGGCAGCAGGAGCTGGTAAGTTCAGTTCGTGGTGCCAGACTTTTAAGAGAAGCAGCTGGGTCTCCAGCAGCCTGTGTGTCACTCAGCCCCAATCTGCACTGTTTTTTACAGCCCATAGTTCTTACTGCTCCTAGGGACTTCTTGTCTCAGCTCTGGGACTCTGGGCTGGGGGTCTGATGTGGGACTGGGACCTCTTGCTTCTCCGGGCGGCCTCCACAGAGAGGGTCTCCCTCCCGATTAAAAAAGCAGCACACAGGACCAGGTGTTGTGCATCTCTGCACCTCCCATCAGTCTCAGTGTGCTTCCTTCTTTACCTCTCTAGTTGTAGGACTTCCACTCAGCTAGGTTCCCCGTGGGTCTGGATGATAGCTGCTGTGTATGTCAGTTGTACTTTTGATGTGGTTGTGGGAGGCAGCAAGTACAGGTGTTTACCTATGCCACCATCTTGGTTCTTCCTGCTCATATTCTTTCACTTAGCCTTTCCTTCCCCTTCCCAAACTTGACAGTAGGAGGGTCTAAAGTCTCAAAACTCTGCCAAAGGTGCTCTAATATGTATGCATATCTAAGCCAATACATGTGCGCTTGCTAATGTGTGATGCCAAAATTAATTAATTAATTTTAAAAAGTAAGAAAGACATTAGTAATCCAAAGACATGAAGGTAGGAGTGGAACTTCAGGCACTGTAGTAGGAGAGTTTTTAGTGACTCCTCAAATGGCAACATTCACATTTCAGCAGGAGGTGTCTTGGCCTGGGATAAAAAATTATAGTGCTTTCCTTCTCTTCCACTTTTGTCCAGAGAGGGAGCACAATGGACCCCGCCAGTTGTAGCTCTGTGCTCTAGAGCACAGTCCTTATTCTTTGTGTCTGTTTTCCCACATGGAAAATGGAGATAATAACAGGATAATCATCCTGTTATTATCTCCTCTCAGAGTTTTTGCAAGGATTAAATGAACTAATAGCTGTAAAGCAGTACCTGGCACAGAGTAACCTACAAAACATTATTTGTTCTCATAAATTCATTCATAAATAAATAAAGTACCAACTCAATGGCAGGTCCTGAGCCCAGGGCGACTTCAGAAAGCCCCAGGGTCAGTGAGGAATGTGAGGAGGTGATGGTCACTCACCCTGTCCCCAGGAGCCAGAACTTCATGGTTTTCTTTGTCTTCAGGAGAATCAGAGAGATTCTAGGTGGAAGGTGAGAGCTTTTCTTGGAAGCTGCTCACAGGCGACCTCTCTTGTTGTGAGGGAGCTGAGTATCTGGGGCTGCATCTGGCATTCCAGCTGACAGGCCTCAAGAGAGCCAGGGTCAGCCATCAGTGCGAGTGAAGGAGCTTTCAGATTCTCCCAGGCCCAGCTCTCCTGGCGTCCACCTGGGGCGCAAACAGCAGGGAGCAGTGACCCGGTGTCTGTGCCGTGCCTGTCTGAGCTCCTGATCCACAGAAACTGTGAGACATAACAAATAAGCATTGTTGTTTTAAGCACTAAGTTTGGGGGGCATTTATCATGAAGCAGTAGATAACTAAAATACTACTATGTGACCTCAAGCAAGTTATGTAACTTCTCTATACCTTAGTTTTCTCATTTATGGAGTGGTGTTCATAACAGCTCTCCAAAATAAAATAAAATAAAAAACCCATGATTTTTAGCATTTGCTGATTTATGTGGTATAAACACTCTCACAGTGGTCAATTTCAAGTAATCAATGGTTTAAAAACCAGGCAGTAGAATTCCTAAAGAATTGGCTTTCATGAGCCAGTATACCTCCAACATGCTACCAAAATATCTATCCCAATGAATGAATGATTCAATGTCTACGAATAATTTAGTCAGAGCCCAGAGTGATGCTGGGCTTGCATTAACATTCCTGCTGCTGTTCTCACGCATGCCCCAGTGAGCTGCTCCTCCTACAGAGGGCTTCTTCAGGACTAGCTGGCCATACTGGTCATGTCAGAACTAGGAGCTCAGACCTACAATGTCCCAGGTTACCCAGGTGTCAAAGAGGGGCCTGGGCAAACAGCAGGCAAGGTGGGGATAGAGAGCTGCTGGGCAAACTGCTCATACTTGTCCTTGCGAGGGGGAGCTTGAGCCAGGCAGACGTGAGAGCTCTGACGAGGCAGTGGTCAGGGACTCCTGGGCACACAGATGACAGTGCAGTCTGGTAGGTGCTCAGATGGGCTAAGCTTGGGTGCTACAGGCACCCATGGGAGGGGCTTTCTTCCAAGCTTTGAGGGTCATGGGAAGGTCTCAGAGGTTAAATAGGAATTTTGCCTCGTGTGAGGCCAGCTTGAGCAAGTCTGAAGAGAGAAAGCATTTCCTTTCTGGGGGGTTGCAAATCTGAGTGTAGTAGGAATGTAGAGTGACACGTTCAAGGGGACTCTATAGAGCCACTGGCTTATCCTCTTAAAAACATTAATATTACAAAAGAGAGAGAGTCTATACAAATATGACAACTAAATGCAATGCACAATCCTGAACTGTCCTGGATGGCAGGAGCCCTACAAAAGACATTACTGAGACAATTGCTGAAGTTTAAAATCAAGCTCTATATGAAATAGCAATGGTGTATTGATGTTAAATAAAATCCCATTTTCTCTTATATAAGAGAATGTCCTTGTTTTCAGGAAATCCATACTGAAATGTGTAAAGAAGTGTGATGTCTACAGTGAACTCTCAAAAGTTTCAGGGGAAATTCCATTTATTTAGACAGAGGGCGTAATAAAACAAGTATGGAAAGGCAAAATGTTAGAAATGAGAGCTGGGCAAAGAGGGCTTAAGGGAGCCTAGTCTTGCAATCTCCTAGAAGAGAAAATGCTTTAAAAATTAAAAGATTTTTAGAGTGTGTGGAGGAAAAGAAGACGTAGGCTACAAGCCAGGCGGAGCAAGCGAGAAGCCTGGAAGTCTGGCTGCTCCTGTTATGGGAGGGGAGCAGCCTGTGGGAAGCCTGAGGCTGGGGGAGGGTCAGTGAGCAGTTGGCGCGGGTTTAGTGCCCTCGCCTTTACTTCTGAGACCCAAGTCTTGGCTCTTTCTCATCAGGGTCCCCGAAGGGATGTGTGTTTGCTAATAGATGGCCTCTGATGTGGAGGTGGTGCAGGGTGTGACTTCAGCTTGCCACGCGGGCATCCCACACTGCTGCTATCGCAGGTCAGTGATGTGTGAGTGGTGCCCTGAGTTCCCCGTGCGATGCCCTGAAACTTGCCCCATATGTTTGCAAAGGTTAATTACATCCAGGGACCTTTTAAACAATTAATAAATTAATTTTCATTAAATTGATTGGGGTGACGTTGGTCAACATGAACATACAGATTTCAGGTGTGGGTTTCTATACTACAAGATCTGTCTATTGCACTGTGTGCCCACCACCCAGAGTCAGATCTTCTCCTGTCACCTTATATTAGAACTAGGGGCCCAGTGCACAAAAATTTGTACACTCGGGGGGTCCCTCAGCCTGGCCTGTGCCCTCTCGCAGTCTGGGACCCGTCGGGGGATGTCCACCTGCTGGCATGCCTGGCCAGGCTGGGTGAGGGGCTGATGGCTGTTTGCAGGCTGGCCAAGCCCACCCTGCCCACCCCACTGGCCCACCCCGCCCCCAACCCTGCCTGCCCCGCCGCCCGCTGCTGCCTGAGCTGCACCCGCTGCCGCCCTCTCCGTGGCTGCTGGCCTCCATCTTGGCTGGGTTAATTTGCATACAGTCGCTCTGATTGGCTGGTGGGCGTGGCTTAGGCATCCCAGAGAGATGGTTATTTTCCATATTACTCTTTTATTAGAGTAGATCCCTTTCTCCCTCTACCCATTCTCCTCTGGCAACCACCACATTGCTGTTTGTGTTCATGAGTTTCAATTTTATATCCCACACATGAGTGAAATCATGTGGTTCTTAGCTTTCTCTGACTGAGAAAAATGTTCTCCAGGTCCATCCATGCTGTGGCAAATGGGGTCATTTCATTCTTTCTCATGGCTGAGTACTATTCCATTGTGTATATGTACCTCATCTTCTTTATCCAGTCCTCTATCACAGGACACTGTGGTTGGTTCTATGTCTTGGCCACCGTGAATAATGCTGCAATGATCATAGGTGTGAATATATCTTGGCAAATAGATAATTTTGAGGTTTTGGGGTATATGCCCAGAAGAGGGATTGCTGGGTCATTGCCAGGACTGACTGGCAGACCCTGAGTGACGGATGAATGATGACTCAGACACATGTTTCTGTGAAAGAGAAGCTAGGGCCTGTTCGCCTGCCTCCTTAGGCTCTTATTGTAACAATAGCTTGAACTAAAATTAACCTCTAGACACAATCAGCAGGGTAAGTATCCTTGAGAAAGCACATGCGTCTACAAGGTTGAGTCTAAAAGACTAAACAGAGATTTTTACCAAAACACCCGGGGTTCGGACTTGTTTGGAAAAGTCAAGGAGGGACTGCTGCCTTTGGCAAGGCCCCCTAGAGGACCCGACCTTACAGACTTTCCAATCAAGTCCCATGCTTCCCCCCTTCTCCCCCACTTTTGTTTTGCTGGCTGTAGAAGACAGAGGGAGGTGATGCACTTTCTGCTTTGGAAGGTTGGGGTTCACAGCACGTTTACTGTTTGAGTTCTGACTTTGCAGACTATAAGTAAACAAAGAGAATTACAATGACAGTAATGGTTAGTTTAATGAAGAAGACAGCGTGCTTATAAGCATTAAATCTTGCCTTCTAGCAAGGTGTAGGGGACAGGATTCTAAAGGGGAAGGGGCTGGCGTGAGGGATGTAACTATGTTCAGGCCTGGGGTTTGTAGACATCAGTTATTGTCAGGTGATGAGATGATGTTGATGCAATGATGTGGACTCCTAGTGCGTCGGTCTGGCCATGCTTGTCAATTCTGCTTGCTGGATTCACAGCTGAGTCACCTCCCTAATTACTTTGCACAGGCCTTGAAAAGAAAACTAAGAAAAGTTTAACCCCCATTCACATATAGTATATGAGTTTTAAGATTTAAAATAATATGATTACTTTTCAGATTAATTTAGGTGTTCTACTTATCAGATTTATTATTTAGTATACTTATAATTCCTTTTAAGATTTCTCTTTATAAACTTCCAATGACTTTTATAAACATTCTTATAACTTTCATAGTTATTCTTAAGTATTCCTACTCTAATTTCCTTTCTTCCAGTTATATTCCTTTCTGTATATCCCTTCTTACAATTTTTACTTCCTCAACTCTATTTCTTCTTTACCTGTGCAGACCCTCTGTAATTTATATATACTTTCTACAATTTATATGTAACTTCTGTAACTACACATACCTTCTGTGGCTTACACACACCCTTCCAGTTTGTCTATGTTACTTTCTTTTTCCTTTATCTCTATACCTTCTATTATACAAAAACTATAAATTCTTTCTAATTAGTTATGATTAAAGGTTAGTTCTACACAGATTCCTCTATCCCAGCTTCAGAGCAGTTGGAGTGGTGATAAGTATGTCTCAGAGTCTATCTGTCCTCTAGTTGGCCCACCAGACAGTATGTCCAATGAGGACAGGGACTCTGTTGTCCTCCCCACTGTGCCCTCTGTTCGTAGAGAGAATGCTGGCTCATAGTGGATGTTCAATAGTATTTATTGAATGAATGCAGAACCAACTTCTCCATCAGGCTTAATAGACACAGGGCCTAGGGCCCGGATACCATTAGGGGCCCATGATAATGTTGTGATCTTGATATTTTTTAAAAACAGAAAAGAAAATTAAATATAGTAATTGTAAATACATAATAATCAATCCAGACTAGATTATGTTCACTCTTATATAAATGTGGCCATAAAGGATAATTTTTAGTACTTGTTTTTAAATGGAAGAATGGTCCACAGATGGGTGAGGATTATGTGTAAATGTCCAGAGTGCGGTACAGGATAGAACTTAGACAAGGTGCACTTCCTTGCGTCTATGCTTTAGGAAGAGGCGTGTGGAGCAGGTGTTTGTGACACCACCATATCCAGTGACTCAGTCCTCAGGCCCACAGCTAAGTGGCACGGCAATGCCATGTACCACAGACTGCCTCTCCGTGTGCCATGTTTGATTGGACAGGAGTGCACCCTTGACCAAGAACAGCAAATAGGAGCTGCTCTGGGGCAGGGCATGCTATCCAAGAGGTGCTACCCCAAGCAATGGCCAATCCACAGGAATTTGAAGCAGAAATATGAGGAAAGAATGAATTGACAGGGAGAGGAGAAGCTAGAGGAGATTCAGAGAAATGGGGGCAAGTATATGGAGGGACCAGAATGGTGGAATGGTGTGAGACCCATGAGCTCTCACTGTGTGGGGGCTCAGTGACCAGTCTGTGGGTGGATTTAAACAGAGACTCACTTGCATTTTATTTGCCTTTTATTTGCTATGCACCAGCTGAGTGGCTTATATACATAATCTCATTTAGCCTCCCAACATCTGTACAGAGGTGGTTTTATTTTTGTCCTATTTCACAAATGTGGAAAGGAAGCTGAATTCATTTGTCCAGCTCACACAGCTAGTAAGTAGAAGAACCAGGTCTCAAACCAAGTCCATTGGGTCCAAAGTCCACCATCTTGATTGCCAAATCCCAAAGTCCATCCAGTCTCCATGAGACTCCCTAGATCACCTTTCTTGGGTTCTCTTAAGATCCCTGTCTCCCACCTTGCTCTATGTGGCTTTGCAATATGCTCCTCCTCTTTCCCCATGATTTGACATAGTCTGAGTATCTGTTCTTTGTCTTCAAAAGACAAACATTCCAGAGTAAGGCCAAGGAAAGAGGTTGTGGGGCAAATGACTTAGACATGAAAAGACAAGCCAGTGGGCAGCTGTGTGCTGGTGAAGAGAAGTGTGCTCAGTTTTCCATGTTGAGAATAAGCTTCAGGTGGCTGGGAAGGTCAGATCCAGAAGAACCCACCAAGTAAGACTGAAGAGGTTGTTCTTTTTCCCACTGGGGGGTTGCGTGGGTAGGGTGGGGGGATGTCTGGCCCATGGGCTGTATAGGCCTGCAAAATCATTTGGTCTGGTCCTATCAAGGCATTAGGGGTGAGTTAAATGTTTGACTCAGATATTCAGCAGGCTAGGTTTTTAGTGTATGGTCTGAGAACGATGTCATAAACAGGTTCCCCACCCGCCATAGAAATGAACTTAAATGGGAAGCAATGTGTACAAAGCGATTATTTAAGAAGCTTCATCTGGTAGCTTCACCAGGATGACTCTGTCCCAGAGCAGACGAGGGAAGAGGCTACCGAACTACAGGAGACAGATAACCCAGTTTGGACTTGGGTGGGGATGGGAAGTCAGGACATTGGAAAGAAAGGCCACCAGAGAAATTGGGAGCAGACTGAGCCGGACATGGGGCAGAGCCTTCTGTGGGGGTGCCCAGAGAAGGGCTCCGGAAGCTCGAAGCCCAGGGGACAGCGGCAGAGCTGGCCATGCATCTCTGGTCCCTCCTTCAGTATAGAAGCTCACATGACTAAGCTGGGCACTTGTGCTCACTGTGGGGGAGCTGGTCTCACAGACTAAGCTACCTGAGCACCAGCCACATTGGCCACTGGCTGGGAGCAGCCTGGGAGCACGGTGGTGGCTGCAGCGATGGCAGCTGGGCCGGGAGTGCCCTCCTCCCTGCTCCCTCGCAGCGCCACAGGCTCTCCCTCCCTGCTCCGTATGCTGCTTCTGTGCGGTTCTGGTTCACCCCCGTGTGCTCACCCTTCCTGACTCCTTTCAGAACGAGCATCATCCTCCCAGCAGCCCTAGCAAAGCCTCATGCATCTCGTTGATTCTAACCGTGTCACATGCCCACTTGGACGCATCACTGTGACTAAGGCGGCGTGGCTTGCTTGATAGGCTGAGGCTAGACCACAGCTCCATTCTAGAAGGAGGGGATGCCACCTGGCCTCTGCGGGGAGAGGAGGGGTTGGGTCTCCATGAAGACTGGGACAGCGGGATTGACGCCGGGAGACAACGCACATCCTCAGGAACAAGGCCATGTCCTCATACCGCTCCTGGGATGGACAGGGCGCCCTCGGAAAGCCTTTATGGGGTGGCTGCTGCAGCACACATGGACAGGCACCTTACAGCGGTGAGAAGCCCATAATGTTCCTATTCCTCACTTGTTCACTGGTTAGAATTAGGGATATTAGCAAAGAGAAAAAAATCTCCAAATTAAATGGGGTCACAAAGTTGATTGAAACATCCAGTTGTCCTGACGTGATATATCCTATGTTTTTGATGGAGAATTTGCCAAGTTTTACACATTTTTAAGAGACAAGATAAGGAGAGCCCATACATTTCCCCAATCACCTTCCCATTGCATGCTGGGTGCCCCTGTAGCCAACCTGGTGGGAACTGTCTGGGGTCCTCATTCTCCTTGTGTCAGAGCTGGTGCCTGTGGGGAGGGGCAGGCCCCAGAGTCCGCTCAGGGCCGACGGGGGGGTGGGGGGGGGGACTTGGCTCCAGCTGGTGCTAGCGAGGGTGGAGCTGGGGGCGGGGCGGGGGCAGGGCCAAGGGTGGGCATACAGGCGGGCGGGTCGAGGGGGGTGAGGGTGGGGCAAAATCAGTATTTTAAAATATTATGTCCCAGGAATGTCGTTTCATTTTCATTGGTCCTGAATAGTTATATCACACTAAAAGCATCTTCAAAAAAGTCACCACAGAGAATTATATTTAGTATAGATACTATTTTTGAAGTTTACAAAAGATAATCATAAAGATCATTCTCAATGTTCTATAATTTCTCTTTGGAAGAAGTAATCCTATCCTATCTAATAAAAGAGTAATATGCAAATTGACCATCACAAGATGGCTTCCCCCATGTGGCCAAAGATGGCCGCCACAAGATGGCCTGCAAGGGAGGGCAGTTGGGAGGGACCCAGGCCTGCAGGGGAGGACAGTTAGGGGGGACCCAGGCCTGCAGGGGAGGGCAGTTGGGGGGGGACCAGGCTGGCAGAGGAGGACAGTTGAGGGGGACCCAGGCCTGCAGGGTAGGACAGTTAGGGGAGACCATCCTGGCAGGGGGAGGGCAGTTAGGGGCAATAAGGCTGGCACAAGAGCAGTTAGGCATTGATCAAGTTGGCAGGGGAGTGGTTAGAGGCAATCAGCAGGCGAGAGGTTGGGAGTCAGCAGTCCTGGATTGTGAAAGGGATCCCAGATTGGAAAGGCTGCAGGTTGGTCTGAGGGACACTACCCCCCCCCCACGAATTTCGTGCATTGGGCCTCTAGTACTATATAATAAAACCCTAATATGCAAATAAACCAAATGGTGTAACAACCAGCAGAATGACAAGTTGCTATGATGTGCACTGACCACCATGGGGCAGACACTCAATGCAGGAGCTGCCCCCTGGTGGTCAATGCACTCCCACAGGGGGAGCACCGCTCAGCCAGAAGCCAGGCTCACGGCTGGTGAGCACAGTGGCGGTGGCAGGAGTCTCTCCTGCCTCCACTACAGGCAGGCTGTAAGAAGCGACAGGTCCTAGACTGAGAGAGCCCCGGATGCAAGAGGGATTGGTCTTTAGCCAGCAGGTGGGCATCCCCCAAAGGGTCCCAGACTGCAAGAGGGTGCAGGCCAGGCTGAGGGCCCCCCTCCCTCCAGTGCATGAATTTTGTGCACCGGGCCTCTAGTATTATCAATAAAAAGAAAAAGAACAGCAGCAGCTGTCATTTATGTTAAGTACTTGACATGCATTGTCTTGTTTAAGCTCCACAACCATCTGACAGGTAAGTGATATTATCATTCTTATTTTAAAGATGAGAAAATTGAGGCTCAAAGAAATTAAGGAGCAAGTTCAAGACCATGTAACTAATAAGTAACAGAGTCAGAATTTGAACTCAGGTTTGTCTGATTTCAATATACATGTTCTTAAAATTAATGTGCTACCCTGCCACTTAATGTGGGATCCTGTGCTCTCCTGGCACACTGTTTCCTAGGGATACAGGCGACTCAGCACATTCCAAGCATGAAGACTTTAGACACCTCCCACCTGCACGGTTGCCATTGGCAGCTGGGTTCCATCTGAACTGAGCGCTTTTCCTTAACCATCACCACCTTTGCCAGCTGTGTGCTGACCTGGCCAGAGGCCCTGATGCTCAGGTCTGCCTCCAGCTGCTAGGCCAGGACTAGTGATAAAACTAGGGTTTTCCAGCTCGGACCCTGAGGACCCTGAGTTCCTACAGGATCTTCTCCTCACAGGTCCTCATCGGCATCCGCTGGGTGTCGTGCAGGGCTCACAGATATGGCTAGTGGGCCCTGGTGGCCTAAGCCGCTTCTCTCCCCTTTCCTGCTCTGCTCCACTCTTTCTGGGCCTCCTCCATGTGTGAGGTCATTCCCACTGTATTCAGGCGACTCTCACGCTTCAGCTCTGGTTCGCTGGCTTCTCCTAAGGAACTGACACTGCTGTGTTTTGGGGAGTTCTCAATGGGCCAACGGAAGTGGGGGTTAGGGTGGTCCCGTGGGCATAATAGTCTGGGTAAGAATTTTCTGGGGAAGCCTTATTAAAGCATAGCTCGCATATAGGAAAGTACACGTGTCGCAGTGCTCAGCTCCGTAAATGTTTTATAAAATGAACCCAGTGGTCACCAGAACTGAGGTCAAGAAACAACATCCCGAGCACCAAGGCCTCCCTGGCGCACCCTTCCAGTTGGCAAGGGTGACCTACTCCCTGGGGACTGCTGTCCTGTTTCTAACAGATTCATCTTGCCTGGTGTTTAGTTTGATATAAAAAGGATCCAGAGTATAGATTTTTAAAAGTTGGTTTCTTTTGCTCAATGTTATTTTTGTGAGATATATGTGTACTAATAAGTATGGCTATAGGTTATCATTCTATTTCTGCATATCATTGTATGGATATAACACAACTTCATTATACATTCTACTACATGAATATTTGGGTAGTTTCCAATGAATGTGCTGCTCTGATGCTCATGTTTGCTGGTGAACATATTTGTGCAAACGCATGCATTTCCTTTGAAGAGACACATGTTGGTGTGTGAATGAGCAGCATTGCTGCATCCTAGGCTGTGCATACGCTCAGCCTCTAAAGAGTTTCTAAAGGGATTGCAGCAAGTGCCCTCCCCTCGGTGGCGTAGAAGTTTGGAAAAACTTGTGCAATATTAAGCGTTTTTGTTTTTGACCAGCAGTCCCCCAAATAGCTAAATTCTGCCCCAGACCAAGCTGCCTCTTTCCTTCAGCCTCTTATGTGTATCAGTTAGAGGCGTGGTTGCAAGCAACAGGAATCAACTCACACAGGAGAGACTCACAGGACGATGAAAGGAGATTCTCCCCAAGTGAGTCCGGGTGTTGTCAAATGGGAAATGGGTTCTGGACGAAAGGATGAGACTTGGATGTGGGCTGGCCCCAGTGGCTTTGGGGGCTGGCAGCACAGACGTAGCCGCCACCTCCAGGCAGGAGCTGTGCGCATGCTGCTTACATTGAGTGTCCTCACTCTTTTTATTTTTAGTCCTCACCCAAGAATATCTTTTTCATTGATTTTTAGAGTGGAAGGGAAGGAGGGGGAGAGAAAGACAAATATTGATGTGAGAGAGATACATTGATTGGTTGCCTCCCGCACCTGCCCCAACTAGGGCCAGAGACCTGCGACCAGGCAGTGCCTTTGACCGGGAATCGAACCGGAGACCCTTTGGTGCATGGGCCAACACTCTAACCACTTAGCCATGCCGGTCAGTGTCCACACAGACAACTGCAGCGGCTCTGCAGGGCCGTACAGAGCACCTTCTTTCTCTGAACCGGCGCATCAGCTTCCCAGGAGGCCATCACAGTGCCACTAACTCGGTGCTTGAACAACGAAAGTGTTCCTCGTGGACCTAGAGGTGGCATCTGAAACCAGGTGTTCTCAGGACACACTCCACTGAGGGCCCAGGGAGGAGCCTTACCTGCTGCTGTGCTCCTCCTAGTTCCCGGGTGGCCGGTACCCTGGGCTGTGGATGCATCACTCCACGCCCCGCCCTGCTCCACGCCTGGACCTCTGAGGCCTCTCCTCTGCATGTAGGAATGCCAGCCCCTCCCCCCCCCAGCCCTGCATGACCTCCCGTGACTGATTACATCTGCAAAGACTCTATTTACAAATAGATCACATTTTGAGGTTCTAGGTGGACATAAAGTTTTTTTGGGGGGACACTATTCAACCCACTAAAACTGGTTAGATTTCAAACCAGAGCAACTGGTAAGCTCTGCCCCCTTCAGCCGCCCCACCCTGCACACTCTGCTCGTTGGTCCCCAGGTCTGACGTGTGCTGTTTGCGCTCGGGCCACATGGGAGGAAAGGAAGGTGGAATGACAGCTGTGTCCTCACCTTTCAGTTCATCCTGCGGCCAGCTGGGTGGTTGGGAGCCAGAGCTGCAGCCGCCTGCCCCGATGTAAACCGGCTTGGTCTCTGCACCCCGAGCAGCTAGCAGCGCAGCGACCTCTGGGCGCCTGCCTTCTGCTGTATAAATGCAGCTGGTGGGAGAGGGACTGCCCCGAGGGCGTAGCAGGAAGAGCTAAATGAGAAACTGGAGTTAAAGTCTTAGCTCAGTGCCAGAATGAGGACTAACCAAACGTCATGATTCATTTGCAGCTTCCTGAAGGGTGGATGAGAAAGGAGGCTTAGACATGATTCTCCCTCAGAAAGGCTCACAGAAACCCTGTTTCCTGCCCCCACCCCCACCCCCGCCCAGGCCCCCGCAGTCCCAGCCCCTCTCCTCTGGCCTAGTGCCCACATGCCATGGACACCAGTGGAGTGTGACACCTGAGCGCATGCTCGTGTCTGTGCACCTTCTTCCCAATCACAGCTTCGCGAAGCCCAGCCCACGCTTCCCGCACACCGTCCTGCTGAGCGGGTGGGTCCTCCCCCATGGCTCCCTGAGCCCACCTGCAAGGGCTTCCAGAGGCCCGTCCATCAGGCTGGGCGACGCTCGTCAAGTGGTGCCCACTAAGCACAGGCACAGAGCCCGGCTGTTCTCCGCGGGGACCCCGCGCCTGGGGTACCTGCGTTGGAGCAGGTCCTGGAGGCTGCAGGTCAGGCCAGGAGGGGCCACCGGCCGGGCTGGGCTTCCCTGTCTGAAGGCTCCAGCTCTGGCCTCATCTGGTGGAGGGCAAGTCAGATGGGCTTTGCCAGGATGGTGGGAGGCTGGCCAGGAGCCACATCACTATTGAATCTTCTGTGGGAGCTGAGGCTAAGACAAAAGGCTGCTTTTTGTTTCAGCTGTGAGGGCGTTAGGGGCTGGGCGGCAGGAGGAGAGGGTCCCTGGGCCGTAGTGGCCTGTGCGCTGGAGGATGGTGTGAGGAACTGGCCTGGGTGCAGTGCAGGCCTTTTCTTTCAGTTTGCAGAACAGTTGTTCAGTGGGAAAGGGTGGGGAGCTCAGCGGCCCTTCCTGTTCTGTGGGAGAGGCCGAGCACAGCCCCTGCTCCCTGTGCAGCCCCCAGCCCGGACGGAGGCCGGAGCAGGAGTGCCGGTCATCTCCCATGCACTGTGTTCAAGAGTTTTAAAATGATAAAGTTCACTCGCAAGGTGTTATGTAAAATATGTCCCACCCTCTTACCTGACAAACATATTTCCCCAGTGCTCTGCAGTCCAGGACTCGATGTAGATTTCCAGGATGCAGGGCATTCCAGGACACTCGGCCTGCATGTCCACACTCCACTCCCACCCCTACAAACAGCTGTCTCATAGTCAGCTCTCAGGTGTGGGGTGTGCATGCTGGTGGGACAGTCTAGTCTCCCAAGGAAGAAAGAAGGGAAGGGACTCACACCCTAGAAACAGGATGAGGGCCACTTGGGCAGGAAATGATGGAACCCCAGGCACCCAGAGTGGGATCTAAAAAGAGAGGCCCAGGGCCCAGGTGGGCACATCTTCATGGGCTCATGGACGCGGTGGGAGGCAGATGAGGCTGGAGGCCCCTTGAGGCAGGGCTGGGCAAACCCTCTGGGCAGGTCTGAAGGCTGCTGTCCGGCTGACACTGAAATGCCAGCCTCGTGCCCGCAGAGGCCAGGCTCAAGGGCAGGGGCGTGACTCCTGAAGTTCCAGGAGATGAATTCCTGACTCCCTTCCTCAGAAGGAAGAGGCTCACAGGTCAGGGGTCTGCTAGGTGGGGAGGCGGGGGGGCGGCAGGGAGGAGGATGGTGTGAGTGTGATGAAAACCTGCATGGGCAGTGGTCACGCCTTCACTGTGGCTTCTCGGGGCCCAGAGAGCTCTGTGAGGGGGCTGCTCCCTCCTCAACCTCCGAGATTTCTGCTGTTTCCTGATCCTCAGCTCGGCAGGCCTGTGGGCACCCGTCCTCCTGCAGAGCCGCCCGGAGCTCACTGCGCTCCCAGCCTGCAAGGCCTCCTGGCCGCCATCCGTCTTTCTCCTGGCCACCCAGCTCCTGCAGCAGCAGAGAGGTCCCTGCATTTTCACTGCGAAGCTGACGTATGTGCAGTCTCCCGGGCCTGCACTAGGCAGTGGAAGTGCTGCTGCAGCCACGATGCTCATAGTCAGGCTCACTTACAGGCAAGCGTGGTCCAGCCCGGCCAGCTCGGCTGGTGCAGTGTCATCCTGTGCACCAGAAGGGGGCGGGCTCCGCTCCTGGTCGGGCAAGCACCCAGGGTACGGTTCGATCCTCCGTCCGGGGTGGGTATGGGAGACAACCAATTGATCTCTCTCTCTCTCTCTCTCTCTCTCTCTCTCAAATCAATATAAAAAAAAAATCCTCAGGTGAGGATTTAAAAAAAGAAAAAGAAATTGCCACTCAGCACTGACAGCTACACCTTCTCAGTGATGTTGACAGTGAACAGTTAAAATGTCCTGGGCATTTAACTAATTCAAGCACTATGCTCAGCTATATATATAGTCTCATCTAATCTTCTCAACTCCCCATTATATTTTTAAAATATGCACTTTCCAAACTCCCCAAGTGAAGGCAGGGGGTTGGCTAGCTGGAGTTCGTCCACACAGTTCATGTGTAGACCCAGGTCTGTGCTGCTTCTGTTCCGATGTTCATGCAGGGTTCCTCTCATTTCTGCAGACACTTGAAAGGGTGTCTTACCTGCCAGTCTCTCTCACATCCCTGTGTCCTCTCTCCCCCCTCCTCCCTTCCTTCCACTCTCTCTAAACATCAATGGAAAATATCCTTGGGTGAGGATTTAAAACACAACATAAAGATACTTGCTTTATACATTCAGGCAGCAGGCGAGGTTTGCCCTCAGCTGGAGTTTGCTGGCCCCTGCATCGGGGCACAGGAGTGGGGAAAGGCCGTATTGTCTGACATTTTTTAAAAAATCGAAGCAGATTGGTGCCTGTGGGGGACGAGGCTGCAAGGCCAGGTGATGCTCCACGCAGTCGCCTGCAGCCATCAGTCCTCCTTCCTGGTCCTTCGGAGCCTGAGGGTTTGGCAGGAGGGAGAGGCAGCAGTTCCACCTTCAGCCCGCTCTGCTGGCCATTCTCTGTTCCTGTCTCCTCGCCTCCTCGCCCTCAGCTGCTTTTCTTCCTTCCACCTTCTCTGCACTCACTGGCCTGTATTCCTCTCATCTCCCCCCTTCTACCCAGGTAGGAGGTGGGTGCAGAAGAGTGGGGAGCAGAAGCGAAGTGAAGAAGAGAGAAGTGAAGTGGCAATGGCTGAGGAAGCTCCTGGGCCTCCCCATGTGCTGTGGGTCAGCGGGCCAGCTGTCCCAGGGTGGGCAGCAGGAGGGCCGGGGAAGCCTGCGGGGAGGGGGCTTCTGAGCTCCTGGGGGACTGGCCATGCTCCAGGCCACCCCGCTGGCCGGCCTGCCAGGGGCCTGCACTTAGTGGATTTGATTCGCAGCACATGGCGGTGAGGGAATGAACAAAGCCCTTGCAGGTGGGATTCTGCCAAGTTTACGGAGGAAGGCTCCCTGTTTTCAAGCTGCTTCCTGGCTTAGCGCAGCCCAGGGCAGACACCCAACCTGGTGGGAGGCGGCTCAGGCAGGAGGTGGCTCTGTGCTCAGCCTCTTCCGGTGACTTCTTTGGAAAAGGCTTCACAGCGTTAAACCCTGGTTGGCTGAGTCTTAGCACCTTTCCGATGCTGCACACACCGAGACAGCTGGCCGAGGGCTGCTCCAAGCCTGGGCCCATGACCAGCTCCTCCCCCTGCCCAGCCTGGCCCCAGCCACTCCCTGATGGTTCTGACCCTCTCGGCGCCTCTGTTCTCGTATCTGTGCTAAGTCCTGACAGTGTGCAAGTTCCACCTTTAGCACATGGCAGGTCTACAGTCCACTAGAAACCATCCGTCCAAAACGCCCTTGAAAAGCGCTTCAAATCACCCAGCGCCTCCGCCTCCTGTGATGTTCCTACAGGAAGACCAAGTGCTTCCCAGACCCTCAGGCCCCGCAGCCAGGGGCAGGTGTGGGAGGTGAGAGCAGCCTGGACCCTGGCTGAGCACCAAGCGAGCGAGGGTGCAAGGGTGCGGAGGGCGGAG
Source organism: Murina feae (assembly GCA_004026665.1). Classification (NCBI taxonomy): domain Eukaryota; kingdom Metazoa; phylum Chordata; class Mammalia; order Chiroptera; family Vespertilionidae; genus Murina; species Murina feae. The sequence goes on along the minus strand of PVJC01028696.1, from coordinate 992 downwards.
GGCGGAGCAGGACCCGGGCCTCTGGGCGCCTGGAGACGCTCCATTCTGGTGGGTTCCTGGTGAGCTTTACAGTCTCCATAGGTGTTCATTGTCTTATTTCAAAGGAATAGGGTGTTTTTGGGCTGCGCACAGCTGCCATGGGCGGGAGCAGGGAAGTCAGGCAAGCCCTCTCCTGTCCCCCAGCTAATAGGCTCGCAGGGCAGTGCCTGAGCTCCTCAAAGGAGAGGCTTTAGTCTGGCCTTCTCACTGCTCTTACGGCTCAGGAACCTGGGTTAGGCCCCCAGTGATCATCTCGTCCTCACTCCACCCCCTGCAGTTCTGCGCACCTGCTCTGCCCCTGAGCCTGGGACTTCCCGGCTGTGCCCAGGCTGTGCCCAGGAGGCTGGAGCTGGACATGCTGGGATCAATGGCCCACCCACTCCTCACCTGGAAGGCATTGTCCTGGCAGAACATCCAAGGGGTGGTCCACACCCTTGGCCCTCCCCACACAGGACATGTCCCAGCCCCATGTCCCACTTCCTAGCAAGTCCCTTTCCCATGGGAGCCGGGCTAAGACAGAAGCATGGAGACTGCTCACACCATTGGGGTGTGATCCCGTGTGAGGACAGAAGGGTTTGCAGTGGAGACGATGTTAGGGGCCACGCGCACTGACCTGGACTTGAGCAATGGAGAAACTGAGGGTCAGGAGGGAAGGGACCTTGCCTGAGGCTCAGGACGGCATTGGGGCAGAACTTGGCAAGATGCTGGGCCCACATGTGTGAGGGCATGAATGGCAGGACTGTACCCCATCACCCGGGAACCAGAGCCAACAGACTCAAGTGCAGCTTCAGAGAACGTTCTATCCCGAAACACATGCCCTCCAGGTGCCCCAGCCACGGGCCCATGTGGGCTCACCCCCATGCCCTGCCATTCGCCCGAACAATTTTTCTTTTCCCCTCCCTCCCTCCCCGCCCTCCCCCTTCCTTTCTTCCTTTCTTTCTTCCTTCCTTCCT
>PVJC01028695.1:0-22383 GCA_004026665.1 Murina feae | reverse complement strand
TCCTCCTCCTCCCTCTTCTTCTTCTTCTTCTTCTTCTTCTTCTTCTTCTTCTTCTTCTTCTTCTTCTTCTTCCTGTTCTTCTTTAATTTTTGTGAGTTTATTTGAGCCAAACTATTGACATATGCCAGGAAGCAAAACCTCAGTGAATTGAGATAATGCTCCCTTACTCATCTTCTTATCTCCAGGGACTATTATACCATGGCATGCAGTAGCTGCACAGTAAATGTTTGCTGGCTGACCAACAAATACACTTATGTATGTATGTATGTATGTATGTATGTATGTATGTATTCATAAATTCAACACCCACATTTAGGTGCTGCTCCAGAAGCATCTCTGTGTCATGCTGAAAATGACAAGATATTGTAGGTGGGAACCTGCTTGGGAAGCCAGGCACCTCTGTCCCAGACATGACTCTTGAGCTTTCCCCAACACAGACCTTGGGGACTCTACTGATATGAGGCAAGATCTTCAGGAAGGTACAAAACTAGCTAAAATTCACAGAAGTCTCTGTCTTGTAGTGGGCCTAAGGAAAATATTTTGGCTCTTTGTCCCTGAGTTGTCAATGCCCACCATCCAGAGACCACTAGGATACTCTTATGGTTGAACAAGTTGGGTTTATGTTCACTGTAGTGAGGGGTATTGTACACCATGGGGAACTATGGGTATCTCTGGAAGAGGGTGCTAGAAACGACGTAGTAGGATTTGAGCTGGCCTGGGTGGTTTGGGGAGGGTTTAAGGAAGCCAGGTTTTGCTCTGAATTGGATGCTGACAGGAAGCAGGTAAATTCAATGATTCGGTATTGAATTAAAGAAATCTTTTAAAAATATATTTTTATTGATTTCAGAGAGGAAGGGAGAGAGAGAGAGAGAGAGAGAGAGAGAGAGAGAGAGAGAGAGAGAGAGAGAGAGAGAGAGAGAGAGAGAGAGAGAGAGAGAGAGAGATATCAGTGACGAGAGAATCATTGATTGGCTGCCTCCTGCATGCATCACATGGGGATTGAACCCACAACCCATGCATTGTACCCTGACTGAGAATCAAACCATGACCTCCTGGTTCATAGGTCAAACCACTGAGCCACTATGGCCAGCCTAAATAAACTTTATCCATTAGGAGGGCAAACTATAGCGAAGCTAGTACTGTAACTGGTAAGGAAGCAGCCAGGAAAGTGGGGAGTGTATTTGATAATTTCTGTGGTTTGGGCAATTTTCATATTTTGGTCTGTGTTTACACATGATTGTGGAGTAATCTTGTTTTTGTCTACGTCCACCATGGTCAGAGCAGCCTTGTTTGATACTAATGTCATGAATCTGTTTGTGTTCAGTAGAACAACCAGGCCTAACGTGAGCGCCAGGCCAGTTTGTAGCAACACCAAAGCCTAGCCTACAGTCCCAGGTCAGCTTCTGGATGTCACTGGCTGTGTTTCTCTTTTTCAAAATGTTCATTTTGAGATGATCCCTGTTTTTCTACCATGGCCTGGCAGTTCAGTATCTAAATATTTAGACCCTCCCTGTACTCTGACCTAGTCACACCCATCTGTAGAGCCAGCCCGTCAGGGGAACGTCATTATTGGCTTGGGCTGTGCATCTCTGTGTGTGGTTTTGTGTACATGTGTCTGAGCCCGCCAGAAGTTCCCTGATAAGATGGGAAAGAGGCCAGTGGCAGTCCTGCTTCACCTCTGGGCCCACAGAACTTCCCCTCTGCTCAGAGAGCAAGGCACTAGGGTTGAGTTCCAATGATCTCTAGGGCAACAAGGGTGCCCAGCTTTAGGTGGAGTCAGAGAAGGACAGAGGTGATCCTGCCAAACTTGAGAGCAGCGGGAAAGGGAAGGGGTAGTGGTGGAAGGGAGGGGAGAGTTCCTTTGTATAAATGGGTCTCTAGAGGAGCTGATTTTCCTTCTAGGAAGCAGCCTGCAGTAGGTCACTGTGGATACCCCACCCTATCCTTTTCTGCTTTAAGTCTCTTGTCTCCAAAACAGGCCCTGTTAATTAAAACAACTACAGAAAAGTCACATATGTTGACCTCATCCTCCACAGAGGCTTACTCTGACCTCTTTCCAATAAAACACACTTCCTTCCTCGGGTCCATATCTTCAGCTAAAGTAAGAGGACATCTGCTGTGCCTTATAGGTGGCCAGACAAAGGCTAGTTCCATCATGAAGAGGTGCTGCGGTGGCAGCTGATAGCATTTGTAAAACAGCAAAGAAAAGCGAGGTTGAAATCAAGTGGATGGGTTCCAAACGCTTGATATTTTGGCAGAGCCCCAACTCTACTTTGTAGGGTGTGACTAGCCCTGTTCTGCACTGTGCTGTGGCCCAGCTAATTACAGACTGGCTATTGAGGGCCAGACCTCAACTGGCACTGCTTGTCTGTACAGTCAGAAATCGTTCCCTGTGATCCTTGTGGTAAGTGGCAAATCATAGCAGTGGGTGAAGTGATGGGGGGGTCTGATAACTTGGATTACAGAGAACGGGGCTATATGGCAGAGGCTTTGTTTCTTTTTAAATATATTTTTATTGATTTCAGAGAGGAAGGGAGAAAGAGAAAGCGATAAAAACATCAATGATGAGAGAGAATCATTGATTGGCTGCCTCCTGCACACCTCACATACGGGACTGAGCCGGCAACCTCAGGCATGTGCCCTGACCAGGAATTGAACTGGGGCCTCCTCGTTCATAGGTCCACACTCAGTCACTGATTCACACTGGCTGGGTGGCTCATTTTTGTTTGTTTATTTGTTTTTAATTAATTTTTAGAGAGATGGGAAAAGAGAGGAAGAGAGAAGGGAACATTGACATGAGAGTGAAACATTGATTGTCTCCCACAGGTCCCCTCTGCTGGGAGTCCGGTTTCAACCCAGGCATGTGCCCTGATCAGGAATCGAACCACCGACCTGTTGGTGCACAGGACAATGCCCAACCAACTGAGCCACACCAGCCAAGGCAGAGACCCATTTTTACAGTAAGCCCTGTTATCTAGCATCATCCAACCAAGCAACCAAGTACTTGCTCAGCATTTTCCAGTGCTTTTTTTTTTTTTTTGGCGGGGGGGCGGGCATGTTTTTCCAGTCTTGAGAAAAAGTCTCTGCTCTGGGATAGCTTACAATCAATTTAGGGAGTGACCACTAGTAATGCAGAAAATGACTTAAAGAACAATCAAGTTCAAAGTAAGTGCAATTGGAGTTCAGAGATGAAGTCATCCATGGACACTAGTCCAACCATTACCACGACACCGAAGTGGGATTTTATTTGGGCCTTGAAAGATGAGCAGGATCTGGATAGGTAAAAGGGAGCAGGGATGGTGTTCCAGATGTGAAGAGCATGAGCAAAAGGTTAAAGGTGGCGATAACCAGATGTGTATGTGTGCATGCACATGTGTGTATGAAGTCATGGGAAAGGAGGCTGGACAAGGCAAAGTGGGCTGAGATCAGGAGCACTATGGAAGACTTTGAACTTGATGCGGTTGGTGACAGGGAGTCACTGTATGTTCTTCAATAGGGGGAGACGTAACTGATGTTTTGGGAAGTGATTTAGCAGCAGTTGTTGACTAAGGATGGGTGCTCTGGTTGATATCCATTTTTGGTGTGTCCACAGTACTTTGTCTTTCTAGGAACACGTCACAATGTTACACTTCTGCGCTCACATATTTGTCTTCCTCACTGACACCAGGAGTTCCTTGAGAAGTGGCCATGTTTTCTTCCTTTTCCTCTTCCCACATCCTCCTGTCTCATAGTAGGCACTCAATGAACACTGATTAGATGGATAGATCATTTTATTTAACAAACTGAATTATGACATTCCATATAAGGATCACAACTGTCAAAGAATTACACTAAATTACACATAATGCTACAATAAGGTAAATTACAATTTTTTTTGAAATGATTTGTGAAACACTTCAGCAACTTAAGAGTGTCCTACCATCATCTTTGCAAGCAACAATTATTATTGTACTAGAAGCCCGGCGTGCAAAATCGCGCAGCCCAACCCACCTGCACTGCCTCACCACACTCGCAGCCTCGCCCACCCATGCTGGTTTTTGGACGTTATGGTGTTAGGGCCACTGGGTTTTTATAATATTGATAATGAGCCCTATATCACAGAATACTAGGTGAGTTTCCTACCGATGGATTTGGAAAAGTCATGTGTCGGGTTATATTTCACCAAACCTGTGTGTGTGTATGTAGTAAAAACTGTTCTAGTGCAGTTCATTTATAAAGTGGACATTGGTCCATTCTAGTGTTCAAAGGGGATTTCATTGTAGCTGCAACTCCTGGTAAACAAACTCAATATTTAAAAAAATCCAGAGTGGTCATAATTTTCTCTTTACAAAAAGATTCACATTGGCCTGGCTGGCAAGACTCAGTGGTTGAGTATCAACCCATGAACCCAGGAGGTCCCAGTTTGATTCCAGTCAGGGCATATGCCCAGGTTGTGGGCTCGATTCCCAATGTGAGTCGTGCAGGAGGCAGCCAATCAGTGATTCTCTTTCTTCCTTTCTGAAATCAAATATATTTTTTAAAAGATTCACATTGGACTCTGGAAAGTGGTAAAAAATTGATTTAAATAAAATTTGATTTTTTTTGTTAATCCTCACCTGAGGACATTTTTTTCTATTAATTTTGAGAGTGAGTGGAAGGAGCAAGACATAAACAGCAATATGAGAGAGACACATCAATTGGTTGCCTCATGCCCCTACCCCAACCAGGGCCAGGGATTGAGCCTGCAACCAAGGTATGTACCCTTGACCAGAATCAAACCCGGGACTCTTCACTCTGCAGGCTGATGCTCTATCCACTGAGCCAAACTAGCTAGGGTAGATTTGATTTTTAAAAGTAAACTGAAATGCAAAAAATGAATTGACTTAGGACACTCTTGACTTCCAGCCCTAGGAAACCATCTATAAAGTGAGGTATGCCTATAAGCCTATTTAGATAAAAGGGGTTAGGAGAGGGCATATTTCTAGCTTGGGGGAGGAGTCAAGAGACCATGATCCCTTAAGGAGTTAGTCTCCAGGTTTAGACATGAAGTACCAGGTCTGAACCCTTGTCTCTGTTTGCAGTAAATGTCCTTTCTGCCTCCCTCCTTGATCCCCCGCAGGACCAATGCAGTTCTGGGAGGGCAGTGGTAAAATATATATATATATATATATATATATATATATATATATATATATATATATATATATATGTGTGTGTGTGTTTTTTCCTGGTAGAGTCTATCCCACATGTTTATGTGTTCACTCCTTCAAAGTACCTATGTGAGCCAGACTCTATGCTAAATTCTGGAGATATAACCAAGATCAAGATATTAAAGCCATGATTTCATCTTCCAGGAAGTGGCAGACCAGCAGGGAGACATAAGAAAGGAACAGGCTTAGAAGGGGCAGGAAAATCTTTAAAAAATAATTTTATTGATTTCAGAGAGGAAGGGAGAGGGAGAGATAGAAATATCAACGATGAGAGAGAATCACTGATTGGCTGCCTCCTGCATGCCCCACACTGGGGATTGAGCCTGCAACCCAGGCATGTGCCCTGACCGGGAATCAAACTGTGACTTCCTGGTTCACAGTTTGATGCTCAACCACTGAGCATGCTGTCTGAGCAAGGAAAGTCTTCATAGAGACTAGGACCTGCTCCAGAGGGGAAAAGGGTCAAACGCTGTGGGCATACCACAGCCGGTGCACACAGAGAGGTCTGGAGGGGCAAGAGAGAAGTCTGGGGAACTGAAAAGAGTTGAGAGTGTGGAGTAGGAAATACGAGGCTGAGAAAAATCATGCACTTGGTAGTAGCTCCAATTTTCTTGTTCTCTGATATGCATGGCTTTCCTCCCTTCACCTACCCACTCCACTGCAAAGAAAGCAGAGTTTAATTTAGAAGAATCAGGTTTTATTTAGTGATGTGAATATTAAGAATATGCCTACATCGTTGAAATATTCACAAAAGGACATGATCATTCACACTCATACACACGGAGGAATAAAAAATGCTCCTTTAGTCATCCAAACTGCTGTCAGGGACAGCAAAGTGCTTGCTTATTCCACTGGGGCTTCAGTCTTCATGAATGTTGAATAGTTTAGCTACTTCATTTAGATCTTCATGTTGCTCACCATCCTTAATGATCTGAGGGAGAGACGAACAGTGGGTCACTAACACTCCACGTGCAATCTGGCCGGGCTGTACAATGGGGCAGCCTGGGCCAGTCCCCAATCACACTGGGAGGGAGTTGTGGAAACAGCTTTCTACCAACCCCAAAGGAGCATGTGCCAACTCCGGAACCATCCAGCCAGATCCCTAGTGAAAGAGAAACATTCCTGATCCAAGGCTGTCTCTTTGTTCTGCTCAGGTACAATCTGACTTGGGTGCCTGGTCAAACAGTACCTGACCAGGGCACCTGATGAAGTCACAGGAGTGTATTCCGGCTGCTTCTCCCATCTTCCTTTAGGACAGTGGTTCTGAACCTGTGGGTCGCGCGCGACCCCTTTGGTGGTCGAACGACCCTTTCACAGGGATCGCCTAAGACCATCCTGCATATCAGACATTTACATTATGATTCATAACAGTAGGAAAACTACAGTTATGAAGCAGCAACAAAAATAGTTTTATGGTTGGGGGTCACAACATGAGGAACTGTTTTAAAGGGCCAGAAGGTTGAGAACCACTGCTTTAGGAGCTCTGAAAGGCACTTACCTTCCTTGCTATCGGCATTCGGTTGAAGATGTTCCACAGCACGATCCCTACCACGACTTTGTCCCTGAGGTAGAAGATAACACCTTTCCCGTAGTCCTCCCCTTCAACAGGGACCTGGAGGACCCCAGGGTTGCTTGGAAGAACAGGGATTTCTGTGGCCTCTGACTCTGTCTCACTCTCTGATCGAATACCAGTCCCTGTAGCCAACCCCCAAAACAAACAAACCAAAACAAAACAGTTATTATGAGCTTGGAAAATTCTAGAAGTCTCTTTTGACACTGCTTTAAGCTGCTTTAGATGATTCTCTATGCCCTCTCAGTAAACACTGGCCTTTTTCAGCCCCTCTTCATTGTCAAAGGCAACGAAAGCTATTCTTTGTCAACTCCTGGGCACTGCATCAGTCTGACCCAAAACTTTCCTCCCTTCCTATCTCGTTTTATTTTATTTAAATATATTATTATTGATTTCAGAAAGGGAGAGAGATAGAAACATCGATGAGAGATAATCATTGGTTGGCTGCCTCCTGCATGTCCCACACTGGGGATCGAGCCCACAACCCAGACATATGCCCTGACCTGGAATCAAACCTTGACCGGCTAAGTCATAGGTTGATGCTCTACCAATGAGCCACGCTGGCTGGGCTCATTTTAAATTTATACTATGGATATTTCCTGGCATCTGGATTTCTTCAAATTGCAAAAGACTTGCTCTTGTCCTCTGAGAAACATTCTAGAGTTGCATAGCCCTGTACAGTAGCCACTAGCCTCATATAGTTATTCTAATTAAAAATTAAGTTTAAATATTTTAATTAAAATGATATAAAATGTAAAATTCAGTTCATTTGCAGTAGCCACACTTCAAGTGCTAAATAGCCACATGTGGCTAGTGGTTAATGTATTGAACAGAGCAGAGAAAGAGTGAAAAGGTCTATTGTACAGTGCCACTAGGAAGACAGTCTAGACAAAGCAGAAGGCATTTACATATGGAAAAACTACAGTAGAGGTGTTTCCTCCTGGCGGGAGTGGGGTGGGACAGGGGGCAGCATGGGGAGGGGGCACCTTGTCTTTTGAGAATAACCAGGTTCCAAGTAATACTGACCAGTGGACAGAGTAGTGACCTGGAGTTGAGAAGTCCTTGTGTCCCTCTCCTGGACCCACTTCCCAGGAGAGGTCAGAATTAAGGAGTGGGTGTATGTAATCAACTTGGATTACACAGAAAAAGGACCTACATCCTATCTAATAAAAGCCTACTATGCAAATCAATGAATGGCTGAATGACCTGCAGAGCGACTGGTTGGTTGGGAGGGGAGGGGCAGGGCCCATGAGTGGGTGGCACCAGACCAGCTGTGGCGGGTGCCAGCGGGGGGGCCCCCCCAATCGCCCAGGTGGTTGCCCCACAGAGGGAGTCGACTGGCGGTGGAGGGGCCAGTGCCAGGCCAGTCAAGTGGGGGCCTCCTGATTGCCCCACTGGTCACCCCACAGATTGGCCCTGATCTCTGGCCAGACCTAAGGACCCTACCTGTGCAAGAATTTCATGTACCAGGCCTCTAGTGTTCATATAATGTTTTGTTTTCTCCTTATTAAAGAGCAACTTGTCCTTGAAATACCTCTGACAAGAGGACATGGACATTAAATAACTTCAGCCAAGGTCATGAAAGGGAGAGAGAATAAGCCTGGGAGTTAATGAAAGATATGTGGGGGAGAAAAATTCATTCCGAGAGAGTTTCCTCCCATCTAAAGAAAACCTGGCATTATGATCTAATAAATGGAATTAGAGGCACCTCAAGAATTACTCAGCTCTGTTTCCACTACCCAGGGTCCACAGAGAATATCAGGCCCTAAACAACAACAACAACAAAAAACCAAAACAAAACAAAAAAAAGAAACAAAAAACAGCTAACAAGCCCTAACCGGTTTGGCTCAGTGGATAAGAGCATCAGCCTGCGGACTGAAGGGTCCCAGGTTCGATTCTGGTCAAGGGCATGTACCTTGGTTGCGGGCACATCCCCAGTGGGGAGTATGCAGGAGGCAGCTGATCAATGTTTTTCTCTCATTGATGTTTCTAACTCTCTATCCCTCTCCCTCCTTCTCTGTAAAAAATCAATAAAATACATTAAAACAAAACAAAAGCTAACAAGTTTAGGTTTCCTTTTTCAGGTAGGTCTTCCTACTATTCCTATTCCCTAAAGACAAACTAAACAAGAGTAGCTGAAATAGCTAGTATCCAGAGTCTAGGATGGAGACCTACAATATCCATGCCTATGCATTGACCAGGATATCTGATTTTGCCATCTCAAACCACTAGAGTGAGGACTTTGCATTTGTTTTATTTATTTTAAATATAATTTTATTGATTTCAGAGAGGAAGAGAGAGGAAGAGAGAGGAAGAGAGATAGAAACATCAATGATGAGAGAGAATCATTGATTGGTTGCCTTCTGCATGCCCCCTACTGGGCATGTGCCCTGAGCGAAAATGGAACCATGACCTCTTGGTTCATAGGTCAATGCTCAACCACTGTACCGTGCTGAGAGAAGTGGTTGGATGTCCTTACCTGACTGCTCTGTGGCAGATTTTGGGTTATCTTCTGCAGATGCTTTTGCAAAGACACCAACTGTGGGCAAACTACTGTCCACAAGACCAATAGCTTCATAGCCAACATCAGGGCCCAAATCACTCCTAAGGAAGAAGAGAGAAGAGGCTGCTCTGTGATGGGACTGTAAAGAATGACACAGTAGAACATTTCCTCTAAGACACCACACTTTTATGCCAACCAAGGAACTTGGTATGTGTGACAATGAGAGAAACACCAAATTGATCTATCTCCTGCTGGGGCACTTGGGAACAATTGTGAAAAAGCATGGTTCTTCCAAGCAACTTTTATTTTCCTTAAGAAGCCATTATACTGTCACATATCCATGCAACATTCTATACTTTCTTCAATTTCGTCATGCTTTTATCCCATAACCACATTTGGGGAGTGATGGGTTCCCACATTTACTACTCACTACCTTTCTTTAACTCATCCTAAGACTGCCTTTTAGAAGTTTTAAAGAGTGATCCATATTTATGGAATTTGGAATCAGGGATATTTTATGGTTTCATTAACTGACAGTTTTCCATCTTAGCCTTCAAGGCCAGAATGCTTTCTATAAAGGGGTACCTTCACCTAGTTGGTCTTTTTAACTCTTCTTCTTTGAAAGTTTCCCTATCACCACTGTATTGTTCTTAATATGCTAGGAACTTCACAGAATATTTGCAGCACAGACACAACATGGTGTGTAATCATCTAGGGTGCTCGAGCTGTTCTGTTTCTGGTCCTCTACATTTTGTTATCTTCTTGGCCACAGCTCATTGGACTGGTGTCTTTAGGGAACAGTCTATGATGACTTCTTGTTTTCTGTTCCTGGGACCTAGCTGATAATTATATAGCTGTGCACTATTTTTTCCTAACTGCATTATCTTATATGTATTGACCCTGAAATCCATCTGTTATGTTTTTGTTGCCCACTCAGAAAACTGGGTGTGATCATCTTAAAATGTATTCTCTCAGCTCTGAGATTTTCCCTTAGAGGTTTCTGAAACCTTGAAGTTTCTTAAGTACCCCATCTTTCAAATCAACAGGATGAGAATGTGCCAAACAGGGCCTGCCTCAGTACTCAGGAATGTCCATTGGTAAGTTTTTGCTACCCAGAGAACTGTCTATATACACCTGACTTTGAACTCTTTTATCTTAAGGGTTATAGATGAGTAGGCTGCCTTTTTTGTCAACCTGTTAGGCTCATTAGGGTTAGCAGCAAAGAACAAATTAAAATATACTGTCATCTATACCTAAACAGTACACTTTTGTACCACCTACTGTTTGAATTCTGAGCTATTTTAATAGGAAGTGCCAACGCCCTCTCCATTCATTTACCAGAGGCTGATCTGGAGTAGAATGTGTGGACATGAGAAGGAATCCCCCCAATCTGCCCCACATAAAGCTAACTGACCCACAAGGAAACCAAACCATAACTCTGGTTCCATTAATTTTGTGTTCTAACTGGTTGAGTCCTCAAGGCACAGAACTACATATTACCAGAACATTGACTGATGCCAGTATGGCTTAGCAGCTCCAGTCATATTTTCTCCAGCCAATCTTCCACTCACAACAGCATGATCATGGTGTTCTACCCGCCTCCTACCCAATTTTATATCGTAGAAGCATGCGGCATCTCCTGCCTTTGGAGACAAATACATTACATGAGCACATATAATACTTCCAACAATAAAGATTAAAAAAATAAAAATACTGTATTTTCTGGCATATAAAATGACTTTTTAACCCAGGAAAATTTTCTCAAAAGTCAGGGGTCGCCTTATACGCCGGGTGTCGTCGGGTGCTGAAACTTCCGAGCTGGACTGGAAAATCTGCAGTCACCACATACGGTGGGGGGAGCTCAAAAACGGCCTGACTCCATTCATTTCAATGGAGTTGGACGGAGACTGCAAGTGTCTCTGGTCGGCTCCTTTTTGTGCCATGTACAGTCTCCGTCCGGACTTTTTAACCCAGAAAAATCTCAAAAGTTGGGGGTCATTTTGTATGTCGGAAAATACGATAAAAGGAGAATAAACAAACAAACAAATAAAACCTATACAACACAAACAGTGGTTGCTGCAGGTGATTTCTCCCTTTCTCCTACTTGTCTGTCTTCCACATTGAGTGTGTTTTTCTTTTATAACAAGTTAAAAAAAAACTCAGTATACTTTATCTTTTTTTAAAAAAAAAGCTTTAAGGGAAAACACCTTTTAATGTTCCTATGTCCTTCGCCGAAGAGTCCATAATCAAACACAATACATTTGTAATGATCTAATAACGGGGAAATTACCTCATGGTTCCTACATACTATAGTCTTATTTGTGCCACAACAGATTTTTAAAAACAGCTAAAAATAGTTCTCAAGAAAAATGAAATTGGAGTAATTTTCCTTTCTAGAGAATGACATCGAATTGCCTCATTCTCCATTCCTTGGACTCATGTTCAGACAAAGAGAACAGCAGATCACTCTGAAAGCCATACACGCGGCCGCCAGGGTAATGCCAATGGCTGCTGCCAACAGCACCCAAAGAGCTCTAGTTCTGTAGGCATGCACACTGTTCATTTCCTTCTCCACTAGTTTGCAGCATGAGGCCATACCTGTTCTTGTAAAGCAAGCAGTTCATAAATATCTGTTTTCTACTCTTGACCTCCAAATACTCCGATTATGTCAAGCTACTAATGAGCTTTAGCACCCCACCAGGCAGACTTGCTCCTAGGCTGGAGACAAGGAACCATGACTGGTCTCTCTGTAACATACTTACCACCCAGATGTTAGAGCGTGCTTGGAGCTCTGCATTTACCCGGAAGCCACCAAAATCTGAGTCTATTTCTAGTCCACCAGTCTTAGCCAACTCAACATTTGGCTCTAAGCCCACAGCTGCCACTATGTGGTCGGTTTCTACCTGAGAGAAAAGAGAAATAATTTGGTTACCAGTTTCCATGTATGCCTACGGACATAGCAACTGCATGTGATGTCATTAAGAACTGGGGGTTTACAAAAAAATCATTGGTTAACTTACCTCTGGTAAACAGATTATATATATATCTAATATAATAAAAGAGTAATATGCAAATTGACCGTTACCACCAGCCAATCAGAGCAGCTGTATGCAAATTAACCCAGCCAAGATGGAGGCCAACAGCCATGGAGCTAGAGCAAACCAAAGGCTTCTGTTGCAACTGCCTGCCTAGGCTGGCTGAGCCTCTGCTCACAGCCACGCCAACCAGCCAATCAGAGCGGCTGTATGCAAATTAACCCAGCCAAGATGGAGGCTGGCAGGGTGGCTCTAAAGTGGGAGCCTCCAAGGCTGGCCGGCATAGCTGTGCCAGGTGTGTCAGCTCAGTGGTGGGGAGGGTCTGGCCTGGGGCCTCCTCGGGGCGTCCAGGAGCAGCTGTCCCGGGTCCACTGCCTGGCTCCACCCCCTGGGGGCCTCCCAGGGGCATGCAGGAGCACAGAGCCTCTGCAGGGTGTGCAGGAGCAGCCGTCCTGGGTCTGCTGCAAGGCTTTGCTCCCCGGGGGCCTCTGCAGGACATCCAGGAACGCCTGTCCTGGGTCTGCTGCCTGGCTCTGCCCTGGGGGCCTCCACGGGGTGTCCAGGAACACCCATCCAGGGTCCGCTACCTTCACCCGCCCCCCCAGGGGCCTCCACAGGGCATGCGGGAGCATCTGCTGCACAGTGCAGAGAATCCAAAGCCAGTTCACTGCCCGGCTCCACCCCGGGTGTGTTTGCTCAGCAGCAGGACCACACCGAGGGATTCTGCACCAGCGTCCACCCCTGGCTTGCCACCCAACTCTGCGCCAGGTGTGTCCCCTCAGCGGTGGGGGCCCACCAGGCGTGTGCAATCGTGGGCCCTCCGGTGGTAAACGTCCAGGCCTGCACTCACCAGCCTTCCCACCCCCCAGTGCACGAACCCTGAAGGGGCTGAGGGCAGCCTGAAAATGGCTCTCAGCCCCTCACCCAGGCTGGCCAGGCATGCCAGCAGGTGGACATCCCTCCCGAGGTGTCCCAGACTGCAAGAGGGCACAGGCCAGGCTGAGGGACTCCCACCCCCCAAGTGCACAAATTTTTGTGCACCGGGCCCCTAATATATATATATTTTTTAATTGATTTCAGAGAGGAAGGGAGAAAGAGAAAGTGATAAAAACATCAATGATGAGAGAGAATCATTGATTGGCTGCCTCCTGCATGCCCCAAACTGGGGATCGAACCCACAACCTGGGCATGTGCCCTGAGCAGGGATCGAACCATGACCTCCTGGTTCATAGGTCAATGCTCAACTACTGAACCATGCTGGCTGGACTCTGGTAAACATATTTTAAGTTCTATTTCATAAAGTCCCCCTGTCCACATACCCCATATCACTTGAAGAGAAATCTGCCACCTAGTCAGGTCTCAAAAATCTGTGATGTGATAGGAAGGGGCAATGGGAAAGTAGGCCACAGGTGTCTATTCTGGCTCTCACCATTCGTATTTTAATGCATGGACAGTTCATTCAGAAAATCATGACAGTTTAGTGGTGGCTGCCAAGAAAACTAATCTGCTGGTATCAAATGAAGGAGTAAGAATGAGGAAAGGGGAGGGAAGGGCTAGAAGGTCTTCTGGCAGCTTGTTTTCCCCTCCTTACCTTCCGGCCATCTTTCAGCTTGATGAGTAACCTGCCACCGCTGACTCCAACTGATTGCACAATGGCATTGGGCAGCACCTTCACCCCCTCTGTGAAGGCAAACAAGACCTGAGGCTGAGCTGGTGAGCCTACCAATTTCATGAAAAAAATACAGAAATTGACTAGAGAGAGGCACAATATCATGAAACCAGTAATCATCAGTATGCAGGCAGCCTTGGAGAACCTCGCATAACCTATACTCGTAGTTCATTTTCAGCACTTCCAGGAATTTGGTGCATCAGATTCAGAACATGAATTTGGCTGACTGGAGAATGGTGGAAACATTTCATCTGCCTGGTGATATGGTTTACATCAAAGGAGTTCCCAAAGAAGCAAACATTGCATTAGGCCTGAATCAAAGGAAAGAGTGGCAGCATATGGAAAGAGTCCCTCTACCTCGTCTGACTTTTTCCATGGTCCAGTTGCTGAGATATTCGGGGAGGACCTTTCCCATATTTCCTTTCTCGGGGAAGAGCTGAATCACTTCGGTGCCTGAGGCTTGAGCTGGGAAAAAGAAAAAGAGTAGATTTAGCAGGAGGCGAAAGCCAGCCCTAAGACTGGAAGAGAAGTAAAGGACCAACAGGCAGGCGGCCATTTAGTACGGAACGGACAATGTTCTGACTCAGGCCAGAGCTCCCATATGTGGGGCACTAGGGCACGAGGGCATTCACCAAGCAAATACAACAGGTGCCAGAACTGCTGTCCCTGGATGTGACTACATAATCTCAACCGAGCACACCTGCACCCAGGCCTCACCTCGGGCTTACACAAGTGCCTCGGGACCTCTGAATAGTGAGCACGCCCCTGAGAAGATGCTCTGATTTCACACAGCTTAAGAATAATGGTTGCCATGAGACAATCAAGCCAGAACTCACAGATATATCATATTGGAAACCACCAGGTGTCTGAAAGGAAGGTGTTTAACTTTTACAGGGAGCAGCAGTTCAAAGATATGTACACTCCTGCAATTTACACTGCCCTCACCATCTTAATAACTCACTTTGCTTAATATTTTATTTCTAAGGAATCTTGGCCTGGAGGCTAGAGAAAAGAAAGCAATGCTTCTTCTTTCTTTCTTTTTCCTTTTTTACCACAGAGTAGTATTCCATTGTGTAGATGTACCACAGTTTTTTAATCCACTCATCTGCTGATGGGCACTTAGGCTGTTTCCAAATCTTAGCTATGGTGAATTGTGCTGCTATAAACATAGGGGTGTAGATATCCTTTCTGATTGGAGTTTCTGGTTTCTTGGGATATATTCCTAGAGCAACAGCATGGATGGAACTGGAGAGCATTATGCTAAGTGAAGTAAGCCAGTCAGAGAAAGATAAATATCACATGATCTCACTCATTTATGGAATATAATGAACAACATAAACTGATGAACAAAAACAGATTCAGAGACAGAGCAACATTGATCAGATCGTCAAACCTCAGAGGTAAGGTAAGGGAGGGTGGGGGTAAGGGGGAGGGATCAACCAAAGGACTTGTAGGCATGCATATAGGCCTAACCAATGGACCCAGACACCAGGGGGGTGAAGGCTTGAGTGGGAGGGTTGGGGGGTAATGTGGGGATAAGGACAGATATGTAATACCTTAATCAATAAAGAAATTTTTTTTAAAAAAGGAAGAAAGCACTGCTGCTTGGTTGCTCAAATGGCAGCTTTGGGGTCAATAAAGGATCCCTCATCAGAACTAGTCATGTGATATCAGACCAGAGAAGAAAATCGAGGTTATCTCCAATACTCACCTTTTCTGCCAAGAGCACAGGCCAGTTCGCTACCAAGGAAGCCCCCACCGATAATCGTAATCGACTTGACTTCCCGGGAAATCTTCTCTAAGGTTCTAAAGTCTCCAATCTGCAGGATCACACCAGTTTAGTTCATAGATTTCCCAAAGGGCTTAGGATGATAATACCAGGACATATTTTCTGCTAAATCTTTGACAACAGTAATTTGCACATAAAATCTCCTTGTATAAAGTGGCTCAATTATAGCCCATATGCTATTTTTTTAGCATTAAAGTAGTGTTCTTATTGTAATACCTTTAATATCAAAGAATTATACCGCTTATGGGGGGCATTGGCTTCTCGTATAAATAAAGCCTGGGACGTTATTTCCAGAAATAGGTTTTGTAGCTAAAATGCCTGAATTTGAAATCTAACTTAGCCATTTATTGCCCAAGTCACCTCACCAAGCCACTTACCCTTCTATGCTTAGTTACATCTACTATAAAACGAAGAAAATAACTGCAACAGCTGATTTTATGAGGAAAAAAATGGATGACATGTAAATAAAGCACTTCCTAACATAAAACTGTGTCCATATAAAATGCTTGATAGAAGATAATTTTATTATTGGTTCTTTTATTTGAATGATCAGAATAGGAAACCCCAAAGAGGATAGGTGACTTTCTCAAGGTCACACACTTGTTAGTGTGTGTTTTTTTTTATAACTGGAAGATGAGTTTATTTTTAAAAATATGTTTTTATTGATTTTTTTAGAGAGAGAGGAAGGGAGAGGGAAAGACAGATAGAAACATTAATGAGAGATAAACTTTAATCAGCTGCCTCGGGCTCCTACTGGAGATGGAGCCCACAACTGGGCATGTGCCCTGAGTTGGAATGCAATGGGTGACCTCTTGGTTCATGGGTTGATGTTAAACCACTGAACCACACCATCTGGGCTTGTTAGTGTTCTTTAGCTATATATATATATGTCACCTTTTAGAATAGCCCATGATATTGATGTATATTTTTTTCTCCAGTGTCGCACTAAATCTGACACAAGTGGTTCTCAACTGGGGGCAGTTTTGCCCCTTCACCCCAGGGCACATTTGGCAATGTCTGGAGATATTTTTAAAAATATATATTTTATTGATTTTTTACAGAGGAAGGGAGAGGGATAGAGAGTTAGAAATAGAAACATGGAGGACAGAGAAACATCGATCAGCTGCCTCCTGCGCACTCCCTACTGGGGATGTGCCTGCAACCAAGGTACATGCCCTTGACCGGAATGGAACCTGGAACCTTTCAGTCCACAGGCCGACGCTCTATCCACTGAGCCAAACCGGTTAGGGCTGGAGATATTTTTGGCTGGCACAACTGGGGGTGGGGAGGTGCTGCTTTCAGCTAGTGGGTAGAGTCCAGGGACATTGATAAACATCCTACAATGCACAGGACAGCACCTCACAGCAAATATCAACCTAAAATGTCAGTAGTGCAAAGGCTGAAAAACCTTATTCTGCCCAGAACGTCAAGCACAGTACAAATCTTTTCAAATATCCATAGAAGTGGCTGGAAAATTTCAGCAGTTTTCATAAAGCAAAGCACAGTGATAAGAAGCAAACCCCCTTTCCTTCTTCACTTAGGTACTGTGAACCTTTCTCTCCAAAGTCTCCACTATTGAGCTCGCAATGAAAAAGGCCAAGAGGCTCTAAGGGGTTACAATGACTCAAATGCATCAGGAAAAAAACAACTATGGAAGGGCTGCTGGAAGGAACTATAGCAAGCAATAGATAACACCAAATGTATTTTTCTCCCAGGAGCTTAAAACCCTTGAGTGAGGTATTTGAGGTGCAGAGAGAGGAAGTGACTTGCTCAAGACCAAATAACAGTCCGTAGAAGAGCCATAAAAAGAACTTGAATGTCCCAGTTCCTGGGTGGGTACTTGGGGACCACAGGATTATGCTGCCTCTTCAAAACGGACACAACGAAAGCACTAAAGCAGACAATTACCTTTCTGAAAAGTGTTGTTCTACTCTTCACCTCTGCTCCCGCCCTATCAATGGCAGACAGAGTTCTTGGAGTGCCTCCTGGAAATAAGAGGAAAACCCTTTAGCCCAACAAGCAGGAGCTAGCCCACACTGCCCCCGACAAAGATGGTGCTGTGATGTGTGTGCTCCTGCTGGTGCCACAGCAGCACAACTGGAAAGGAAGCTTTGTTAGTGCAACTGCGCTCACAGCAGGCTTTCATTCATTTCCTTTGAGAAGCAGATTTAAGAGTGTCTCTTCAAAGGGCCCCGCCCTCCTCGCAGATGGTCACAAGGCCTAACTTTTTGCTTCCCTTTTCTTCTCCACTTGGGTCACACCAGACAGCATAGCTACTTTTGTTTAAGCTACTGCTTCGGTCTCCTCTCTTGATTTCTGATTAGAATGGGCAATGAAGCCACACAAAATATATATTTTTAAAATATATTTTTATTGATTTCAGAGAAGAAGGGAGAGGGAGAGAGAGAGATTGAAATGTCAATGATAAGAGAGAATCACTGATCAGCTGTCTCCTGCATGCTCCACACAGGGGATCCAGAATCCAGTCAGCCCAAAACCTGGGCACATGCCCTGACCAGGAACCACAACCTCCTGGTTCAAAGGTTGACGCTCAACCACTGAGCCACACCAGCTGGCCTCCTCTCTTGATTCTGATTAGAATGGGCAAAGAAGCCACAAAGCTATACCACTTTCAGGGTACAGGGCAGAGTGCAGAGGCTAAGCAGGGAGATTAAAAAAAAGCAATCCTCTTTAATACATGTCCATGCCTTTTGGGAAAAGAACGACAAGGATAATCTAGAAATGCTGCTGATGTGATGCCAATATTTAGCTGGACTCTATACCAAGATATAGATACCCACTTCAGAGAGTCTGGGTTTTGGTTTTCTTAAGTTTAAGTAATACCTTCTATACTAGAACTTGAATGAACTATGTATCAGAGAAGAAAGTCATCTCTAGAAATACTCACCTGTTGCAATCAAGCACTTTTCATAGGTTATTTGAGAGCCATCATTAAGTTTCACCATGTTGCCTCTCACATCTAGATGTACTACCTGGTACAGTCACATAGATACACAAAAAGATATAAAGATAAATTAGCTTTAAAACATTTTTATTGAGCTATAATTCACTTAACATAAAAGTCACCGTTTTAAAGTGTACCATTCAGTGGTTTTCAGTATATTCACAAGGCTGTGCAACCATCACCACCGTAATTCCAGATCAATTTCATTGCTCCAAAAAGGAACCCTGTACCTATCGGCCAAAAGGCCCAATGGGAAGAATTAGTTCTTGACCTAAGGTGATCAATCCTTAAGAAACCGTTTCTAGATAATCACTGGCACCAGTTTCTGGTACCCAGTTTCTTCAGGTGGCTCTTATTCCCCAAGCATCCAACCTTAGAGCAAGTCCCTACAGTCTCAAAGTTCCTGCTCAATTTGTGGAGATGAGAAACAGGGACAGACTTATTTGTTTGGTGCTTTTGAACCCTGACTTTCTTGTCAACTCTCCTCCATCATATTCATTTTTACAGGCTGCTTTGTACAACTTCTAACCCTCACTACAACTTAGCTGCTTTCCAAGGCTGCTCCTTCCTCCCACACTCCTCCCATCACAAGGCTAGGAGGGGTGTTGGCTGCTGCTGCTGTTTCCAAATTTCTGTATTCTCATCCCCCTCTGAGGGACAACTACCTATATCCCTACAAATCCCTGTTATCCAGCCACTTCCCAGCCATTCCTCCTCATTCACTGAAGACCTGCGAACCTGGCTCATACTTTTCCTGAGTCACATCCAGAATCTTGTTATCTCTTATCCTCTACTTCTACCTCAGATATCCCACTCTTCGGTCACAATTTTCCATCCTTCCAGTTCTCTCTCAGTCCCACTATCATCTATTGTTGCTTTCAATTTTCTCTGCCCAGCAGTCTATTCCAGCCCACTGTTCTTTTGCCAGCGCCCTTAATTCCCTTGCACCCTATTCCATCTTATGGTGAAACGCTTGATCTTTGGAGTCATAGAGACTGGGGTTCTAGTCTCTTGCTCTACTCCTTACTAGCGGTGAGACCATTCATTTAAGATATATTTATTAAGCACTCACTATGTGTCAGGCATTGTGCTAAGTGCTGGGGATACAATGGTGAAAAGATAAGATACCTTCCCTACCTCCAGAGTATAGTAGCAAAGCAGATAACTTAACAAATATTATAATCAAGTATGAGAAATCAAGTGAGAAATGCTCTAATAAGGGCAGTACAGACAATGCTAGGACCAAAAGACAGGTGCACCCAATCAAGCTTTCTGGCAGCAATGACATACACTGAGATCAGATGGAGGAGCAGCTTATTTAGCAGTCTTTGATGTGTCCTGGGTAAGCTTCCTCTTCGGTCCCACCCCACTACTCAACCTTCATACTGATCACTCTCACATAATCACCTGGTATTCTAGACTTGTACTTTCTGATCTGTCAGTACCTAGCTGCTCATGTTTCCCCTACACCAAACACACTTTTTCATACCCTCGTGCCTTTCCTTATGCTGTTCCTTTTTACTTGAATGTTCTTCACTTCACTCTAATCTTGTGAATACCTCTTTATTCCACAGATTTCCCATTCTATAAGACCTTCTCCTCCAGGAAGCCTTCCTTGAAACTATCACTATACTGGGCACGCTTCCCAGTAATTCCCACAATATACTGCGCATATGTTTCTTTTTATTTAATTCCTCACCCTAGAATATGTTTCCATTGATTGAGAGAGAGAGAGAGAGAGAGAGAGAGAGAGAGAGAGAGAGAGAGATTGGTTGCTTCCTGTATGAGCCCTGACTGGGTATCGAACCCGCAATCTTTTGGTGTATGGGATCACGCTCCCACCAACTGAGCCACCTGGCCAGGGCTATTGTGCATATCTTTCTCATTCTATATCTCTTGTCATGATTATCTGTGTATATTTCTGTCTAATACTGTTAAGTCCCTAGAGGGCAAGGGCCTGTGTGTTATTTACACATAGGGGATACTTAATAAAGTCTCAAACATATACCCATCTTCTCTGCCTAATGTCCCTTTATAGAATTGGGCCTGTCCCTACCACATGTCCCTCTACTTGTGCTCTTATCTCATCTATTCTGGGCTTTGCTCCTGATAACCATTCTGTTCCTAGTGGAACACTGCTATTAGTTTATGAATGCACTCTAGTACTTCCCATTAACAATAGTGAAACATAGCACAACAAAACAAACCCTCCCTGTGCCCCACAAATACCTCTAATAACTGCTCCCATTACTCAGGCACTTACCTTTGTAAAGGCTGACAATATTTTCCATGCTGAAGTTATGGCTGAATTATTTTACTACCCTGAATACACATTTGCCACTTTCTTATCATCAATAATCCCAAAGAAATGTTAGTGTGGAGAAACAGACAGAAGAAGGAAGGACAGAGATGCAAATCAGGAGAGGGAACAACTTCAGGGTCATGGTCCTCAATCATTTAAACTTCCTGGGGCAGGTAGGTTGGCATGCTACTCTAGGTTCTGGTGCATTCCCCAAGAAGACACACTAAGCATTTAGACTGGCACTATTAATCCTAAAATGACTCAATCATTTGATAAACTACAATGGCAGGACAGATAAAAGTGGTACTTGGAATACAAGTCACCATACTCACTGCCCACACAGGCATATATGTGGAGCCTGACAACGGAAGCAGCCCACTTGCTCACCTTTTTACCAGTGAGGACAGCCACACCACCATTCTCAATGTGAGGCAGGTCCTGAGCAGAGACATAGAAAGAAGGTGGCTGGAAATATATGCTGTACAGAGAAAAGGGAGAAGATGTTATAAGCACTTGGAACTGCTATCAATTGCCCCCACAAATTTAATAAAATTGTTTCCATCATGAAAAATTTTTAGGAACTTTTTCCAGTGAAAGTCTCCAGGGCCATTAAAGCATATTTGTGACTTACTAGTACATATACAGAGGTATTTTAAATCAGTGGTTCTCAACTGGGGGCAATTTTTCCCCTCCCCTGGGCCATTTGGTAATGTCTGAAGACATTCTTGTCTATAACATCTTGAGGGGGAAGAATGCTACTAGTATCCAGTAGGTAGCAGCCAGAGATGCTGCTGAACACCCAACAGTCCACGGACTTCCCTTACAACAAAGAATTATTCAACCCCAAATGTCAACCATACAGAGGCTGAGAAATACTGCTCTGGTTTTAGGTTCATTTCAAAATTCGAATAAGAGGAGTGCTCTAGGAACTGGTAGTCACACATTCACCTAGCGAGCTGTCTGGATAGCACTGGTTGATGGCCAACTGGTTGATGGTCTAGCTCCTAAGATTATTTTGCCTCAAACAGTAGACAGTAACTATGAGATATTAATTAGGGATGGCTAAGGTAATTGGAAGTATGTATTCTGCTTGAGAAAGGAACATTATTGTGGGGGTGATGGAGGAAGTAGCTTTATAAAATTAAATCCAAGGGAGAGATTAAAAATGGCAGCGGTTTAGGCAGACGTATACAGTGCCTTGTCCCAGAGCAGATAGGGAAAGCAGCTGAAACGAGTAGCTTCCAGACCGAATTGGCAGTGGAGATCGAGCTGGGAGACAGCTTGCAGCTGGAGAAGAAAGAAGACTCCTGACAGAGGAGAGAAAAAACTATATAACCAGATACCCAGAGAAGATAGATCAT
>PVJC01028694.1:0-14052 GCA_004026665.1 Murina feae | reverse complement strand
ATTTTAGGGCCTAAAGAGGAAGGAGCTCAGGCAAGGCTGGCAAGGCCTGAAGAGCTCTGAGCTTGGCTCCAGAGGTGGCAGGCCCTGCACGCTGAAGTGCTCTGGAGTGGGCTGGGCACATTAGGAAGCCCATTCCTGGCAGAACAATGAGGGTGGCTAAATGGTAGGCCACTTGCTCTCTGCAAGGAGCAAGGAAAACCAGGCAACCAGATGCCCAGATTCTCCACCACCTCTGGGTTCTGTAAGCCCCTGATGATTGGAGGAAAGGGAAATACGATTAGGAAAGGGACAGACATTGGGCTTCCCATCAGGTCAGGCTTGAGAGGGATTGCATTTGAGTTACGCAATAAAAGATATGTGACACCATTCCCACCCCGCCTGCATGGAGCATGGGACAGAGTGGACAGGTGAGCACGTTCCAGGCAGAGTGTAGGGGAGAGTGAAGCCCGTGGCAAACATTTGAATTTCACCCAGGACATAGGCAAGACTCAGAGGAAGATTCTGATCAAAGCCGGTTAGAAAGTGGTCGCTGGAAGACAAGTTCGAAAGCTGAGTGTGGACTCTAAGAAGTGTCAGGTTAGTCTAGGCCTGTTATAACGTATGCCATAAGCCACCTGGTATAGTTTTAGGTCCTGAGGGCTGGTGCTGCTCTGTTCTGGTGCTTCCAGTGCCTTTGGGGTTTCCTCAGAGCCTGTGCTCACCCCGGGACCCTGTAGGTTATCACAGCAGGTCGTCTGGGAACCCTTCTGCCTGAAGGTAACTGGAGGATCTTCTTCCAGGTTAGTTCAGTCATTTTTTCAGAACTTTATCCCAAGATGCTCTAGGACCAGTGCTCTTAGTGTTGGACCAGATTTTCTGGGGACGTTTTAAGCTCCATTCCTCTATTCCAGGCAGCCTCATGGCCTTGGAAGACATCCCAGATCCCAGGGCCATTCTCCAAGTTTCCCCCACACTTAGAGCTATTACCAAACGGGGACTGGCCTCACAGTGGGTCTGTCTCAGGCCGACCAGTAGTGCATGGGTTCTTGACTTTGTGCAGGAAAGATTTCACCACTTGAGTCCAGGTGATGTTGAGAGTATGTCTATTAAAGCTGGAACAAAGGAAGGGCTAAAGGTAGGAGGAGCACCAGGAGAGAACCTAGGCGGGCTGCTTTGACTCACTGGGAAGTCGGAGAAAAGGTGGCCCATGGAGACAGGTTGAGGGGTTAGCCCAGGAGGAGCTGCTGCTGCCCGCTGCTCCCCTCATTGCTAGTCTCATGGGGACCCTTAGAGTTGAGGATAAAAAGAGCAAAAATGCAAGGCGTGGGTGGGCTCTCGCAAGAGTGCTCCTTGGGTCCTTGGTCTTGAGGCTTCCTGATCTTTCTTTGGCTGGCTGGAATCCCAAGAGAAATCTCAAGGGAGAGCTTAGCAGAATATTCATTAGCTTTCCAGGTGTGCCCTTCAATATGTTGATTCATCAAAATGTGTGTATAAAGGGGTCAGGGTTATTTTCTGGTTAATTTTATTTTCAAAGAACATCATTGAAGAGGGACTGGGACTCAGGCTGTTCTGTCCTGGGAAGGACTGGAATATGTAAACCATTTGCTCCTAAGTAAGTGTCCTTGGTTAAGGAAGATAAACTTGTGAGTCATTAACTGGCTGTAAACTGCTCAAATATTGGGCCTTGTTTAATTATATTGTCTTAGTTTCCCTTATTCCATTTGTCGAGGAATTTCCCCAACTTCTTACTGTCCTGCCACAGGCCGAGTGGCTGGGTGGTGTTTTGGGGGAACATACGCAGGATTATCCAGAAACTGCATTCTATTTTGAAAAGGAGTATTTTGTATCCCTTTGAGGCTACTCCCTGAAGCAGGGCATTCTGCAACAGACAGACATCTCTTCTCTTGAGAGCAGGTTTCTTGCCTGTGTGTACCATGGGGTGTGGGCACTCAGGTCGGCTTTGTCGCAGCACTTTGCAGCCGTGATTCATGTAACATTTTACTTCAAGAAATGGCACTTCTTTAAGGCCTTGCTGTAAATTGAGATGAGATGATAATGTGTTTTTAAAGTACTTAAGGAGAGTTAGGGACTCAACCGAGGCCACACGCGTTAAATATTATATGGAGTTGTTGACAGGCTGCATTAAGATTTTTGACAGTTAAGTGAATTGCTGACGAGGGAAGAAGGGTTCCATCATGTCACCTTCTGACCTGAAACTCCCTGCAGCCTCTGTGTAACAGCCGTGCCTCGGGCTAGAGAAGGAGAAGGAGGTATTTGTGGGGCTTCCGGGTTTCTTTTCTTATATTCATGCATGGGGAGCAGTGTGAAGGGCAGGGAGTTTGCCCATCACTTCACTCTCTTCTCTCTTCCTTCCTTCTTGGAACACACACGGGCAGGAGGTAGCCAGTGTTTCTTTCCACTTTATATTGCAGTGAACAGTCTCTATGTAGGTAATGGAGGATTTCCAATCCTCACCTACGGCCTGTCATTTTGAGCAACATTGGTGAGAGTCCCGTACAGTAAAACACGTGAAAGAAATTCTTCAGGCATGTGCTATTTTGGGTTTGAGTCACTTAGAAAAACTAAATATCCTAGTATGATACAGGAACATTATCCTTTCTATTCTTTAAAAGAGAAATAAATTTCCCCCATTTTAATTCTGTCCTTTCTAATTAAATTTTTGTTTCTATCAGAGTAGTGTCTGAATCTAGTTTTAAAACTCAAATGCATTACCAAAGGTCTTAAAAACATCTTCCTCTCTCTTTAAAACCTTTTTTATTGGAAAAGCAGTGTATTTTAATTGAAGCAAATTTAGAAAAATTAAAAAAAAAGTCTAAATGAAAAATTTTAGGCCTGTCATGCTCTCTCAACACCCAAATGATAACTTCACCTTTAATTTTAAACACAAGAAACATCAAAGCCATGAGCTACAAGAATGGGGTTGAACAATTGATTTGCTTGATATGTTTATAGTAAATGAAAGGTCCTTAATGACTGAATATGTTTTAAACTTATTAAATATCATCATATTTAATATTCCATGTAATACCATGTATACAAAAATCATTAACATATCTGAATTCTGGAAATGCAGAATGGGTCAGACCCCATATATTTGGGTTAGTACTCTTTTTCCGTACTTCTTATTCATCATCTTTTTCTCTGTATATATTTGAAAATTAAAAATAAATTTTGATTATATATCAGCTATTATTTTGTTAGGATTCATCCTCATTGGAGTCCTTACAGAGGATGTATGGAAGTTTTGGAGAAATTCACTGAGCGTTAACTAGAGAGAGAAAGTTTAAGATGGATGAGATTTAATCATTGCTGGATGATTGCATTTGACTGATTGAGCTATTTTCAGTCTTCCTGATGTGGAACAGGCATGGAAAGCCCACCAAAGAATGGTAAAGCAAGCTTCACATAACCAAACCTGTTGCACAGAGAGGAGAATGCCTGAAGGAAAATTCAGCAGGCTGTGAACAGTGGTCATCCATGGTGTGTGTGTGTGTGTGTGTGTGTGTGTAGAATTACAGGAGGCCTCTGTTTTCTACATGATGGATTATTGTGATATTTACTTTTATAATTAGTATGCTATTTTTTGTAATTATGAAATGCCAACAACGTATAATTAAAAAACCCAGAAGTCGATTAGCTCCCAGCTAATCAGTTTGATGTGGCCTTCAGAGGTGGATGTGTGGGTCAGCTGTGCTTGCTGATAGAGTCGTGGCTCACACAGAGGGCTGGGAAAGGCCAGTGGGGCAGCACGTGAAGATCAATGCCATCCCATTACCACCACTAGCAAATCGATCAGAGGCTCTCCTTGACTGATGGTGAGGGAGCAGCTTAATCGTCACATGTAACACAAGAGTAGGGCTAACATTTAATGCATTGCCCAAATCAGTATATTTTGAATGAATGGGAACATTAGTAATTCTGCTGGGACTTCAGTGTTGTCTTGGCAAATGGGCATATGGTCACTCTTAAGCATAGGAAACTCACACAACCCTGAGTAGATGCATGTGGCTGTGTTCCAGGAGTGGTCTCCTCAGGGCTGTCCCTCTGGGCCCTGGAGTGGGTCTGGGCACCATAAAGTGGCCCATCTAATGAATTTTGGTGATTAGAAGGCCCTAGATTATTGAGTGCTGCCCAACAGAAATGCAATGCCAATTACATATGTAATTGAACATTTTTTGTAGTAGACATATTAAAAAGTAAACAAGAAACTGGTGAAATTCACCTTAATATATTGTATTTAATCCAACATATCCATGTGGTAGGCAGAACAATGGCTTCCAAAGAGGTCCACGTCCTAATTATCACACTCTGTATCCTACTTGACAAAAGAGACTTTTCAGATGTGATTAAGTTAAAGACCTTGAGATGGGGAGATAATTCTGGATTTTCTGGGCCTGATCTAATTGCATTGATACTTAAATGTTGAGAGCCTTTCCTGGCTGTGGTCAGAAGACGTGACCAGAGGAGAATGATCAGACAGATGAAGTGTTGCTGGCTTTGATGATGGAGGAAGGGGCTCTAGTCAAGGAATGACAGCCTCTAGAAGCTGGAAA
Source organism: Murina feae (assembly GCA_004026665.1). Classification (NCBI taxonomy): domain Eukaryota; kingdom Metazoa; phylum Chordata; class Mammalia; order Chiroptera; family Vespertilionidae; genus Murina; species Murina feae. The sequence goes on along the minus strand of PVJC01028694.1, from coordinate 9,499 downwards.
AGGCAGGAAAACAGATCTTTTCTAGACCCTCTGGAAGGAACACAGCCCCGTCCGCACCTTGATTTTAGTCCAGCGAGACCCATTTCAGATTTCTGACCTCCATGACTATAATATAAAAAGTAGTATTTCTTTGAGCCACTATATTAGTCGCAATTTGTTACACTAGCAATAAGAAACCAATGCAATCCAACAATTCTCATTTCAACATTTGAACATATAAAATTTATCAATGAGATAGTTTACGTTCTTTATTTTGTGCTAAGTCTTCAAAGTCTCACATGTATTTTACACTTAAAGTACAGCTCAGATCTTGATTCTGAGATCTGAAGGTTAGCCCCACTCTAAGGGCTCAGAAGCTACATGTAACTGGTGACTATCATACTGAAAGGTGTCATTCTAGATCCGTTGCCCCAGGATTCTGAAATGGGAGGTGCCCAGGACTGATTAATCTCAGCTTAAGGCATCTGCAGATAGCTGTGGCAGTTTGCATATGTGTGAGGAAGTGTGTGTGTGTGTGTGTGTGTGTGCGTGTGTGAGTGTGTGAGTGGGTTGCCTCCATGAGCATTTATGCTGTGTCTGTGGGCAGTGGGGCAGGGCCAGCAGCCTTGGCAGACATCCCAGATGCCCAGGGAGAAAGGGACAGTTTTTGCAGATCCTAGTGGTCATCCCAGTAGGAACCAGCTTGCAAAGTGATCTCCTGCTACAGATTCCTCATACTGCCCCCAGTCCTGCCAATGTTGGCAGGCAGCTATTCCTAATCTGCACAGTCTCATGTCTAATTGTAGAGGGTCCACATTCCATTTTATTAATATATGTTTTAAAATTCTAACTTTATTGAGATATAATTGACATATGCCATTGTGTAAGTTTAAGGTGTACAATGATTTTAGACATATATATTGTAAATGTTTACCACTATAAGGTTAGTTAACACATCCATTGCCTCCTGTAATTACCATTTTGTTGTTATGGGGAGAACGTTAAAGCTCTACCCTCATAGCAACTTTGAGGTATACAATATAGTATGGTTAACTGTCGCCCCACACTCTGTTTTGATCTACTTTCACTGGCACCTGCACGGGAGCCACCCCAGGGCCACACACCACTGTGGTGACGGTTCCTGAGTAGGGCAGTGAGGAGGATGACAGCATGATTATGTTTCACTGGGTCAGGGCAGGGAACTATTTCCGTCAGGTCTGATTTTCACTGAGAAGTTGCATTTCATTAGGTTGTGGAGGACCACCACAGTGTAGTTGAAACCCTGGCAGACAGAGACGGTTGAGGATATGTATGTCAGTGCACACCCGTACAAAGGGGGACGTGAGTCCAGGTCGCTCTTCCTGGCCTCTCCCAAAGCTGGATACACAGGAATGGGCCAGCCTGGATGCAGAACCAGCAGGCAGCTGATACATTTATGTGTTGGCAAAACCAGCGGAGAGCAGTGGGAGCTGTATCCCTCTTACTAGAGTGGCTCTTGATAATACTTGATGTGCAAAAGGGATGCAAGGGACCTATTGCACTTGCTAACGGTCGTGCTGCTGCCACGAAGCAAGTAGAAAAAAAGTACATTATCCTCACCTCTGGTTAGATTTCCTGAAGAAATGACCCATTGCCTGGGCATGTAATCCTAGTGCCCATCTGTATCTTCTGTGTCCCTGCTTCTGATTGTCTGCATTCACTTCTCTCTGGCACATATTGTTTTGTATTTCTGATTAGACTAAGGTGAAAAGTAGGGTGGCAGCTAATTTATTAGTACAGTTTACTCTTACAATCTATGCTGTTGGTGATTCAGAAATACATTCTGAGGCATTAGCTTTTAAATTAAGTGTTTTCACATGATTCTTTGATATGCAGATGAAGAGTCAGCCTCTGATGGGGGTAACTCTAGCTGAGGATGGTGGCATCACTGAGGTGAACCTATTATGACTGCAGAAAGCATGATACATTTAAGAGTTATGGCCCACTTTTTGCTGGGTGGGCTATCAGGCAGGCTGCAAAGCATTGAAAGTCTACAAGGTGTTCTATACAGAAGTAAAACCTACTCATTAAACGGGATGGAAAATTTGCTAGGGAAAGTGTAATCTTAATACCACTGTGTTCCTACTTTTTAGTGTGTAGGAGATCCTATCTCAGGCTTCCCTCAATTTTGCACACGTGTGTGCGTGTGTGCATGTGTGTGTATGTGTGTGTTAGACCACAGCTGGAGAGGCAGCAGTGTTCTCAAGGGGATAAAAGTGTGAGAGCATGGAGCACACACTATATTTTTCGTCATCCCTTCATGGCAAGGAGCACTAATGGGCTCTGTGGTAGTAAAACTCACTGATAAATGTTCTAGCCCTTTTCTAACATTAATGGGCTGCTGAGAGGCAAGGTGTGAACTTATAATGGGCATCTTAGACTGAGGAATAAGGTCTAAGGCTCTTGGCTGGATGTGGGGTTGAGGGATCCTTACAGAGAAGAGCTCAGTAGACTTTCTTCCCACCTCCCAGGCCCACCATGATGCCACATGCATAGAGTAGCTTGGGTCTATTGCAACTCTACTCACAGTCCATCCCTTTGCCAGGTGCACCCCAGGCTCTTTCTGGGGACCATGGCATTGTGCTTGGCATTCAAACCCTCCAGTATTGGCTACAAGCCTCTTCTATACCCTCATTTGCTTTATGCCCCTTCTTGTCCCCTGGGCTCCAAGCCAGTTAAATGACTCCCTCTTGCCCACACAGCCCCATGCTTCTCCACTCTGTGCCATTGCTCACACTTGCTGTGTTTCAGGTTTCCTTCTCTTTTCTCTCTCCATGTGCCTGAATACTACACATTCTTTCAGGTTTAATGTATACGTCACCTCTCCACAAAGTCATGCCCCCTCCGGCTCAATGTTACCTCTTCCTCTTCTGAACTCTGTTCCTCTCTCATGACAAATCTCTTACTCCCTCTGAGTGACATCCTATACATAGCAGGTCATTATTTGTTGAATGAATGAACGAACGCAGTATTGATCAGAAGCCACTGAGATGCACTCTTGGAGGTCACCGCTTTGTCAAAGTGAATTCCAGGGGGCCTTTTACTTGGTTTGGGTGGAGACAGAAGGTTGTTGAAAATGCAGATTCAGCCCTGACCGGTTTGGCTCAGTGGATAGAGCGTCGACCTGCGGACTAAAGGGTCCCAGGTTCGATTCCAGTCAAGGGCATGTACCTTGGTTACAGGCACATCCCCAGTAGGGGGCGTGTAGGAGGCAGCTGACTGATGTTTCTCTCTCATCGATGTTTCTGGCTCTCTATCCTAGATTCATGGATTCTATAAAGACCTACTCTAAAATTCATGGGTTAGAGTCTGTGGGAGTTGAGGCCTGGGAATATGAATAAGAGCCCTGAGAAGTCTGATTTTTGAGAGTCTCTAGGGACTTACAAGATGGAGATGTGTCTGTCCAGTTGGCGTTCAGTCCTCTTAGGATAAGGATCTGGAGAGTGCTGACTGGGGGGCTGGGTAATTCCAGTTTACTGATGTGGCAGAGAGGGTGTCTGTGTTGGCTTTAAAGCTGGGAAAGGGAAGCTGTGGTGAATTTTGGCTGTGATGTTTAGGGGGCCTGTTCTCAAATGCAGAGAATCCTGCTAAGTCAGGGAAAAAAATACTTTCTGGGCAGAGAGTTTAATTTGTGTATGCCCATCACCCCCAAAGGGCTGTCAAGGACTGGCTCCAGTTTAGGAGGCGAACCATGTCAGAAAAGCCAAAGGTCACTGATTTAATGAACAGAATTGGGTGTTTACTTATTAGTAAAAAAAATTTATTTTAAATGAGTAAAGCGACAGAGGAAAATCAGCCAGCCTTTAGGCCTAAGGATGGGAAAGAAGCTCAGCTGGAATGTAAAAGAAAACACACAGCATCCAAGTGAATATTTTACTAGTAAATGTTTATAAAATTTAAATAGGAAATGGGAAGTGGATTTCTATAGAGTTTAGTTCCTATGGCCAGTGGGTATAAGGAAATAACACATTTTTTCCCTACTGATTTTTCCAGGTGATTTTAACCAGGTATAAAAGCCATCAAGGAAAAAAAGGGGCATCCCTAGCTACATAGGGAAAAAAGCAAATAAAAGAAAGGCACTTCACATGTAAAGAGCTTTTTTCCTAAAGAAAAGTAGTGTATGTGGTGGTCGGGGGTGTCAAAAAAGGCAAAGGGTGATAAATACTTTTGAAAAATGATGGCATTACTGGGCTGCTGCTGGTATTTAGAAACACAGGGAATATAAGAGTTGAGCTACAGAGAAAATGGCCCAAGGTTCTATTTTCAGCTTTCCCCACAGGTCAGAGGCAGCTAATGAGGGCTGTTGGTAGGGGCAGCAGGCACGCTTCCAGCAGAACTGGTTGTGCAAGCTTCTTGTACTAAAAGCAGAGGCCGGAGGAGCCCTCCCAGAGTGGAAGCAGCAGGTAGAATAGCCTCTAGGACCTGCTTTTCTAAATACTGTGCTCTTTCTCTTTAACTTTTCAATTTGATGTCCATTAGGGGGAAATTTACCTGGTTGGATGTTTAGACAGAGTTATGGAGTTTCCATTTGGCCGAAGGCCGTGTGTCTACCAGGCATGCAAAGGACTCCCCGCAGGCATGCAAAGGACTCCCCGTGCACTGAGCACTCGAAAGGCTCCTGCAGTGTGATGTTCACCAAGCGGTCCCGGGAGACGTTACAAGTCTTCTTTCTATATGGCAGGGAAGTCACGCCTGAGATGACGTATGAGTTTTCCTTGAAGCAGACTGTCTAAATCTATATTATATTTGCTTGAGGCCAAGTTCTGGCTGGGTGTGTTTGGTGGGGTGGGGGTGGGGTGGGCTCTGTGTGTGTGGTATTTATTTTCTTTCTTCACGTCCTGGGCCAACTTGCTGTATCCAGGTTAATTGCACATCTTTGTTGTCATTCTGGAAACCAGGCCATCCTGGCAGTCTCAGAGCCACCTTGCTCAGGATTTGCATGCGTGTTTCACTCAGGGGCACAGAGGCAAATGTCTTCAGAGGCATCTTCCTTCGGAGGCTTTCCGGTTGTACTTGCTCATAGGGTTGACAAATCCTGCTGTTGTTTTGTTACTGCTGTCTTCAATATTGTGCCACTCTCATTTGAAAAAGCAAGCAGTACATCATGTACCGGACATGGCTTCCAAGACCAGCATATCACCTCTGCGTCCTTGTCCCTTGGTGTCTGTATTTGAGAGGCCCCATTCCACACCTGCTATGTAGCAGTGAACTCAGCTACCATAACTCAACAAACAACCTCAATGCATGGAGTTATTGTCCCAGAGTAGCTGCCCCCAGGATGGAGAGTGAGACTAAAGTGGCAGGTGGGAGGTGGGATTAGGCCCCTGCTGTTTCAAATTTGCTGTGATAACACCCAGCCCATGGGATTACAGCAGGAGCTGTTTTATAAAGATATAATTGCCATATAACACTGTGTAAATATAAAGCATCCAGCGTGATGACTTGACACATATATTGCAACATGCGTTCACTTTTTAATATTGAAAACATATTGCTTTTGTAATCACAAAACGTTATTTAAAAATAACAGGATCTATCTTTCGGGACAGCAACATTGCAAAGGACCCTGGGAGCCAGTCAGCCCAGCTGCTCCTGGGCTCCCACAAAGAACGCGTGACTACCTCCGCCCGGGACTCCTCAGGGAGACCCCAATGGAGATCATGATCTCACACCATGAAACCCCACGTTTTTCTTTTTGAGACGTGGGTGAACAATTTAAAATCTGTCACAATGTAAGTGGATGTGCAGTGACTTCCCACCTACGATGATTTTGGGGGCGTGGAGACTGTGGAGGTGAAGTTCAGGGCATGCTGGCGGGAAGAGGTGGGCTGTGGCTGTGCTGCCAGCCTGCTTCTGCTCAGGCCAGGCTTTGTTCTACATGGAAAGCATTTCTTCAAACATCTCAATGGCGTTGCCTATCACTCCGGTAAACTCCTCAGTGACATTTTTCCTTAGTCAGTGCCTTCTCTGAGAAGAGTACTCTCTAAGAGGCAGAGTAGAGGGCACACAGTTTTTCATGCAAACATTAAATGACCTTTTACACTGAAATCATAGCCAGAAAGTTCTGTGTTCTAACCCACGAGTCTTTTCTCCGGGATAGATTAGAGATGCTGGATGACAGCCCCTGGATAAGCAAATGAATGGATGGTGGGCCAGCTGCTCTAAGTGTGCTTTGGTGGTAAATTTAGGATAAAGAGACACAAAAGCAAGAAGAACCAGAGCGAAAAGATGGCATGCAGCCCAGCTGGCATGGTTCAGTGGTTGAGCATCAACCTATGAACCAGGAGGTTACTGTTCGATTCCAGGTCAGGGCACAAGCCTGGTTGTGAGCTCGATCCCCAGTGTGGGGTGTGCAGGAGGCAGCCGATTAATGATTCTCTTTCATTCTCTCATTCTCTCTCACTCTCTCTCCTTTTCTCTTTGAAGTCAATTTAAAAAAATAAAAAAAGAAGAAGATGGCTTGCAGCACTGTGACTTCAGTCCTGATTTGCAGGGTCATATCTGCCCTGAGGGAGAGAGATGGAAAGACCGAGAGTACCTGTTCCTTAGTGAAATTGGTTAAGGGCAAATCAGATAATCCAGCCTGTTTAGCTGAGTCCCAAGACCTAGAAGGACCAGGCCAGCAAACAGGCTTCCAGACATGTGGATTATGGCCATGATCTGCAGGTTATTACTCGGTTGTGGAGCATCATCCATGGCACATTCTCTGGCAGTTCAATGTGGACAGTCAGGATCGTCCATCTCAACACTGTTGGGCTCCTTTTCACTGTCGTGCTAAAATAATGTGTCAAATGTAAGATATTAGGATGTCAAATTAACCATATGATTTTTTGTAGATCAATATGTTGAAATGGCAGCAATTTCAAAGAACTCAAACTAGTAAGTAGTCTTTCCCTTAGCGGAGCTTAGACACGAGTTGGGAGACAGAAGTTAATTTATCAATAGGTACACATGATTAAGACCTGGAATTCAGAGGCTTTTATTTTGAAGTCAGGAATGCATGTGGTGTTAGGGATACTAAGGTTTTTCCTGACTGCCTTCATGAAGGTGAATCTACTTCTCACTTGATGAACCATATGGTTCAACTTATAAGTCACAGGGGAAATCGACCCAATGACTAAATGCAATTCAGTTTTATCTGAAAATGTTATTATCTGCCTCGACCACCCACGTTTTCCCCAAGAGTTGATTCTGCACGTTTTCCAGAAACAACTGCACCGTCACGTGACCAAGCTTGATGCTGAGGTAGAGATTTGGCGGAACATGCTGAAGCTCTGAGGGCAAGTCCCGCAGAAGAGTTAATATTTGAGCCGCTGCAGCCTATCTGGCACTACTACGCAGCTTCCCAAGCTCTGCCTCGGAGGACACAGAGCTCACTTGGAAAGCGCTGGCTGTGTTTCTTTTAACATGAGACCCATTACTTTATTGTCACACCATGGGATACCGGCTCAGCGTCTCCAGGGTCCAGGGACTTTGTTCCTTCCATGTGGATTTTATTCAATCACATATCCTAGTTGAGTGGCTGTGGCCTGGCGAGTTCTTTTTCAGGTTCCAAAGAGATTAGCCCTGGGTCATCAGGGTTTGCTGTTGTTGTTTTTAAGGCGTTGCTATTGGAATAATCATGATGCTTCTCAGATAGTTTTTGTCTTAACTGCTAATGGATTTCTGATACAGAGCTGGACTGGTATTCTCTCCTTGCTAGTGGTTCTCTTCGCTATAGGGAAAAGGAAAATCACCACTTTCCTGACAGAGTTAAATGGAAAATCCACATTAGTCCAAACTATCCTGAGAGTCAGGTAATAAAAGTTTGGGCCTCAGTTCTGAACTGGCTTTCTGTGTTATCTTAGGCAAGTTCATTAACTTCTGGAAATACTAGTTTCTTCCTTGGGAAAATGAGGCCATTAAAGTAGATAATCTCCCAGTTACCATCTGACTCTAAAGCAGTATGAGTCTATGTAAAATCTTGTATATCATTTAGCTCTATTTAAATTATTCTATAATCCTTAGACATTCATTTTTTTGTAACTAGTAAAAGATAGTTCAGAAATAGGAAGATTGGTCAGAAAATCCAGGTTTTAAAATGTTTATGGTAACTGAGTTTTATGGAAATAATTTAAATTAAGCTATTTTAAAAGATATTTTCATCTTTATAAGAAAGTGTTATATGCCCTGACCAGTGTAGCTCACTGGTCAGGGCATATAACATTGTTGGTTGGGCATTGTCCCATGCACCAAAAGGTTGACAATTTGATTCCTAGTTAGGGCACATGCCCAGGTGGTGGGCTCCATCCCCTGTAGAGGGCATGCAGGAGGCACCTAATAGATGTTTCATTCTCACATTAATGTTTCTCTTTAAATATTAATAAAAATGTTTTAAAAAAGAAAATGCTATGATAAGAAGGTTCTGGAGATTCTGGAGGGTTGCTGCTGATATCTAAAGTTTCTCAATTCCTTTATACATTTGATGCTTAGAATTCATGCAAACAGAAGTAGTCATTTGTGTTGGAATAAGTTCCTGGTCACCTTAATGTTGCTTTTTGTGTAGACTGATGAGGTGCCTATGGTATTATCTTAAATAAGAGCTGAGCATTGAGGCAGAAGAATGGCATTTTCGGAATTTTTGTCACTAATTCAGGTTTAGGGCTGATGTTAATTGGGATATTTCAGTTTATCACCTTGGATGTCAGACATCAATCAGTGCCGGGGCCATTGTGAAGTTGGGGCTTGAGCAATGGAGATTTGTTCCGCAGTGAAATTTGGGTTTGAGCGTCCTTGCTGGTGACATCCTGCCACCTTGTGGCTAGCTGTGGACTTCAGCATCGTGCATTGTCCCCTAGATGCACAGGCTACTTACTCTAGGCTGAGCCTGGTGGGGATGTAGTCTGTGACAGGCATTTCCAGGCTCGGAGATTCTGTGGGTTCTATTCACTACAGACTCTTCCACTGATCATTAAATGCTGCACCCTCTCTGCAGAGGAGAGCCAGTCATCCTTTCCTTGGTTAAAAGTGCTCCCATAGCCGATGGGATGGCAGAGACGGAGGAAGGTTAATGTTGGAAATGTCTTATCTTAGTTCTGCTCCTAAACTGATTCTGGCTTCAGGGAAGGCCAGATCTGGAGTTGAGAGGTGAGGTTCTTCCTGGTTCTGTCTTGGGAAAACCAACTCACTTGTCTGTCCTCAACTAATAGTTATAGCACTTTACCAGGGTTACTGCATGTCTGTACTGCATATCACAACATCTGTCTGTAGTAGGTACTATTTTTATTCCCATTTTATAGGATTATTGAGGGTCAGAGACATTCTCTAACATGTCCAAGGTTACTGAGGTGATATGTGTTAGAACTGAGATCCAAACCCCAGTGATGTGAGCCCCCACTATGAACCCCTGTCCTGTGTCTGTGAGATAATGTAAAAACACCTACTTTACTGCACACAAGGAAGCTGCGTATGCAACTAAAGTATTTTGTACTGAAAAATATCT